>CAJVPQ010000032.1:0-49167 GCA_910591825.1 Funneliformis caledonium
TAAATATAAAACTATGAAATAAATTTTCATTTTTTTCACCTTCACCTTTAGTTATGTATCAATGCACTCTTTGTAAACGCTGCTTTTTTCAGAAGCAGGATCTGACATAACATTACCACCAACTTCATTTGTATAATAAACATTCGCGTATACTAAACTGGATTCAAGATCAACAGCAACATAATTCTAATAATATTCAATAACAATATAATTCTGATAATACTTCACGACAAAAAATATTACAAGCCTTTGATAATATTTGGAATGAAAATTTGGATCTTTTTTCACAAGCTACAAGTATTGGTAATGAACAAACTAACGAGATATTTGTATAAAATTTTAAAAGTTATTGTGAAAACTTAATGACTAATTGATCGTTACTTTTTATTTTATTAAAGGAATTAAATCTTGTCGATGATCATGTGACTTATAATAATGATAAGAATGAAAGTGTATTAACTTAACCACAAAATCGTAAAAGCATTTATTTTACAGCATCCAGTGAAGATTTTCGTGGTGTAAGTTTAGCTGATGCATACAAAGAATTGAATAATTTTATTGATTCAGAACAGACATGGCCAAGTGAAACATATAAAGAGTTTATGACAGCTGTAATATAATATCGTCTTTCTGATGCAGCTGCAGATTCTATGTTACGTATACTTAGAAAATATTGTACTGATCCACTTCTTGGATCTACTAGAAAAGGACGAGTATATATTGATAATATAAATATTAAAGGTTTACAATTTAAAGAAAAAGACCTTATTATATTTGAAGGAGAAATTTATAAATTACAATATCGGCCAATCTTCGATGCAATTAAAAGTTTGGTATCCAATTCTGATTTGTGTAAAACTTTCTTCTTGATTACGAAGAGTAGTGGGAATCTGGTCATATGAGTATATCGTAATTGTTATGTATTTCATTATTATCTAATATTCAGAAACTAATATTAATATTTTAGGATGGATCATTTTTACATGTTTATTCTGAACAAAATTCAGCAAACTGGTGGCGTGAACGACAAAATCCATTTAGCAAAATTCTGGCAGTTATGATCTATGTTGATGGAACGACTCTTGATACTCTTGGTCAGAAATCTGAGTATCCTATTTTTTTAACACTTAGAAACATTCCAATTTTGCGTCATAATTTGCCTGATGCAAAAGTTCTTATTGGATTTTTACCACATTTGATTACCTGAGATAACAAATTGCGAAACTCAAAAGAATTTAAACAAAAGCAACGAGATTTAAAACATCGTGATTTAAAATATTTATTAAGCCCGCTTCTTAAAGAAGATGGTGTGTACTTGGCAATAAATGGAAATATTGAATACTTTACCATTCATTTATCCACACTATACTTGCCGATATGTTAGAGGCGTAAAGTATTTGTTGTACTTACAAATTTTATCGTACACAATGTCCTTGTTATAAATGTCTTATACCTGGTGATCAACTAAATAATATGAATATTGAACAAGATTTGATATATTTGCGTAACCATACCAATATACAGAAAGCTATTTTTTCCCATAATACAAACAAGTATTCTATTCACGAATATGATAATTTTTTCTGGAATTTTAGGTAATATGTGATTTATGATTCTTTTTTTGAATTAATTTTAACTTATATTTTTAATCTTTTTTAGAACAATGAACATATATGACGCAATAGCTTTAGATCATATGCATTTATAAAAAATCGGGTTATTTCCATATATGCTTGATTATACAAGAGATTTGCTCATGTATCAATGTGGCAATCGGATCCTTAGTATAATGGACAATTGGTTAGCTACTATTACATGATTTGATGGTTTGAGAATATTAAAAAAAGGGTATCAGCAGGGTTCAAAATTTACGGAAGGTGAGATGCGAGATGTTATGAAAATCATTATATTTGTACTTATGAGCTATATACAATAGATGATAAAATCAACCATCAAACAAATAGCGATCCGCCTCCTAACATTTCATGCAAAATACTTATTCAATGTTATGTTAAATTTATCAAGATGTATATTACATCAAGAAAAAAATGATTTAACGAAGATGATTTAAAAGGGTTTGAAGTTAGTGTGCTTAATTCATATAGTTTTTCATTTATCATGTTGGTTAGCATTAGTAGTATTAGTTCTAATGACTAATTTATTCTTTTTTTTATTAATACTATATAGCATGAAATAATTGATTGGTCAAATGATTTTGTAAAACTGTTTGCACAGTTTTCACCTAATAATCTTCAATTACCGAAACTTCATATGTGAAGATATCATACCATTCATACTATTTGATCCTATGGTGCGCTAAATGGACTAACAACTGAAACTTATGAAATATTACATAAAAATTGGGTTAAAAATCCATATAGAATATTTAATAAAAAAGATAAACATGTACTTAATCAAATGATAAAAATGGTAATATTGTAACACATTTTAATTGTATTATTTAATTGTTTGTAAAATCGTTAACATATTTATTTTATTTTTAAAATATAGATTCGATGGCAAATAATCACAAATACTACAAAAAAAACTTTAAATTTAAGACCAAATTCTATGAAGTCATTACTCTGGAAGTTGCCAATTGGTGAAATATATGCTCTTCAGGAAAGTCTTGAACATGAAGAAAATATAAACGAATTGTATATTGAAGGAATGAGACATTTGATTACTTGTTTAGATATATATTTAGATAATATATCTAATGCATCTACAAATGAAGATATTTATCTAAAGATCTATGCTAATAGAGTATTAACAAATGGTGAAATTGTATATGCTATGAGCAAGTTTCATGGCTATGTGAGATTCAGTGATATAGCAATCGCAATGGGTGATACAGACTATTTAACTAATAATGAATTATGTTATAACAAGGTAAGTTTTTATAAAAAATATTTTTTTACAATTCTAATACTAAACGGAAATATTTTAATTAATAAAAATACTATTTAATTTACAATTTTACAGGTATTAATGCTAATTGAAGTTTTATTATTTCCTAATCAACCTTCTTTATCTCTTGCTTTAGTGCATTGGTATGATTATCATTCCAAACGACATCCTATAATGTATGAGTGCCCTCATATGAAATTTGTAAATCATTATGATTTAATACCTTTTGATTCTATTGCGAGCTTGATACATATGGTAAAATGGTTTGATTACGAAAATGAATTTTTCGTAAATAAATTTCTTTTTTAATTTTTTATAAATAATGTAATATACAATCATTAATAATAAAACATTATCATATTTAGTATCCAATTTTAAATTTTAAATTTTAATATTTTAGATAAATTAAAAATAAATAGTTTAAAAAATTCCTTAAAGATTAAAACAAAAATTCTTTTAAGGTTTTTTATTTAAAAATCTTTAAAGAATCCGTAATTTTATAGAACCTTTAAAGATATTTTATTGAGTTGTAAGGATTTTTCAAGAATCCATAAAATTATAGATCTTTAAAGATTCTATAATGATATAAGGAATCCTTATAGATCTAAAGTCTTCAAACATTACTGATGTACTTTATAACGAAACTTTATCTGATATCTTGCAATCTTTTAACCTTAATATTAATTGTATTATTTAATCAAAAATTATCACTTATAAATTGTAAAAAGCCTTTTACAATCAATTATCATCTGTCAGATAAAATCCTATCTAGAGGAAACTCTTATTCTGTATTTTTATTATAATGTTTTCTAAGATTACATACATTTAAATTATTGAAAAAATTACATATAAATTAAATGCAATTTAAAATTATGTAATAATATCTCAAAGGTTAATTTTACTGATAATGAATAAATAAATGCTATTTAATTGTGTTATAATATCTCAGACAGATAAAAATATAATAATATTTCAGTTAATTTTGCTAATAATAATACTGTTTAAAAAAATTTTTTGTTCATAAAAAGATCAGATTATTATAAGAGAAGATATTAATTAGATATAAATAAGATATAAATAAGAGATTAAATAAGTCAATTGTAAAAATAGTAATAAATGTAATTGGTTTAAATATTAGGGTAAATTTTAATTGCTTTTTACTAAAAAATTATAAAATTGTCTTGAACCTTGATTTTACTAGTGACAAACTCATATGATATGTTAAGTTTACGCTTATTTTTTAGACTAGTTTATTAATTAATCCCTTATTATGATATTATAAGTATAAATAGGCTAACATTAATTCTTTATATCTTTTATGATATCCTAAGAATCTGTCATGTTACTTCTATTAAATTTATCTATAAAATGAAACTTAATCTTTCTCTAATAGATCTCTTCAGAGAGCTGAATTTTGTAAAAAAAATATTATAAATCCGCTTACTTTGTTTCTGTATAGTTATGATTTTCACATTAGATATTATTGTAAATCTATATTTTGCATTGAACAGTGTTTAGTATACTTAGACTACATTAATGAGCAACTTGATTTTAATAAAATGTGTAAAGAACAAAACCTATTAGCTCTCTTGCATAAGTTATAAATAGATTTACTATAATAAATGATGATAATTTACAGCTATCTGACCTTCTCTGTAAAATATGTTAAAACTTAGCAAAATAAAATCTCAGACAATCTATTCCTATTATGAATTTGACTTAATTTAATGAAAAATAGGTAGAAAAGAGCATAAAAAAAATTAAATGAAGAAATACACAGATATTTTCTACCTGATATACCTTTAACATTAGTAAAAAAATAGAGAAAAGGCAAGAAAGATATACAACCTTTTTAATTTTATAAGAGATAATAAAATTTATAAAGTCCATTCTTTTTCTGCAGATATGATCTTATTTCTTACACAAGATAAGATTAACTTTTTAAAAATAAAATTGTAATAGTATAGAATGTCATAGATTATGCATAGCATCTTCAGCTATATTTTATATTTTTATATTTTTATGTTTATTTGTTATACGTATAAAAATATACTATTATTACGGTCAGTTCTTTAAAATGCTTATAAGTGATAAGCGAAGCAATATTTATGGGTGGTAAGCAGAAAGTTTAATTTGATATTTAGATTTAGAAAAGTGTCGGTAAATTAACAGTTTATTTAATAATTATAACAATGGAGTACTACCTCAGTCGACACTCTGTACTATACAATCATGTTAGAGGGATTAAACTAAACTATTATATAAAACTATATGTCAGACACACTGCTAAGCTAAAAGAAATTGTCCTCTATTTATATAAAAAAAAAATATAAAGTTATCGAAGATATAAAAGAAATAAATATAATAAATAAAATATATGAAATAAATAAAATATAATAAATATATGAGATGAATAAGATAAAATAAATAAAAGAATATATTGTATAAAAGAAATATATGCTATAGATGACATAGATAACATAGAAGATATATATGATTTCTTAGGGATCGACGTTATCCTTTAAATCATTATCATCCATGTCTTCTTTCGTGTAATACTATTATTCTAGAATAATTATTTTCAATAAAATATTCTTTTATTAGCTAATTTAACTTATTGTTTTCTTTTCTTTAAATAATTAGTAAGACTATAATAGATAAGAGTTCACAAAACAATTGAAAAGCAATTATGTTAAATACTTATATATCTGAATATTTAAGCATTTAGCTTTTTTTTCAGCCTAGTCAGCCAATTTATAATAAAATTACTTTTTATTTTTAAATAGTTTTGCCTAAATGATTTTTAACTAATACAATTTTTCGATAAAAAATAATATTTTATTTATATATTTATTGTAATATATATTTACTAATATACTATCTATTACTTATAAAGTAACAATATGAAATCATTATTATTTACAATTATAAAAAAATAATAACTAGTTTAAAATTTACTATTGATATATCAATTTTACATTAAAAAAATCCTATTCTATTTCTCATCTAAACCACTAGCTAGTGATTATTGATAGTGATATTAATTATATTTATACTTTGTGAAAAGAAGAGAAGTATAAGAGTAATTAGTCTAGTGTAGATGTTTTCACTAATGGTATTATTATTCTCAATACTAGAAGTGAGTTTTCAAATAATTGTATAATATCTGATGATTTCTCAGATTTAGAAATTATTGAGTGTGATGATGATTTCACCTTATTTGTTTTCTAAAATACTTTCATTTTATACGTAATAATAAAAAAACTCTCTCAAAAAATTTTTTTTCAAAATATACCTAATTTTAGTCTAAGATGATATACAATTAGTTTTTGTTAAAAATTGAATCAATATCAAAGAGAAAGTTATCATATATAAAAAAATAGCATTAGTTATTTATAATAAATTAAAATAATATTAGAAAAATTATTTAAATTATTTTTTTTAGATTAGATCTATATTACTAAATTATATTATTTGATAATAATAATTTAGCTAAAATTAATAAAAATTATATATAATATATTTTTTTAAAAGTTATTATTTTATAATTATTTTCTTAATTTATTTATTAAAATAATTATTAAAAAATGTTATGTAATAAATTATATATATATCTAAATTTTTTAATAGATATTAATGCCAATTTTTTAATTTAGCAAAAATTTCATTAAAATTTATTATTTGATATTATCTTAAATAATTAATAATTATTTATAATCTAAGTATTATTAGTTTTATCAAAAAATATTTTAATACTTTATATTTTTATACAACTTTTTTCTTTCTCTGAATTTTTTATCAAAGTAGTCTTAATAAATCAAATATTAGATAACTTTTACTTATATAAGTGATTTCATCTAAGAAATAAAGGATAAAGTGGCTATTATGATAATTTTATAGATATAATCAAAGTTCTTTTCAAATGTATTTTCTATTTTATATTAAATAATTGCAAATTATACATTTTTTTATTTTAAAATTTTAGCAAAATTTATCAATTATTTTAATATCTAATCAATAAAGAAAAAATAAAGAAAACTTTATTTCTAAGTTTGATTAAAATTATAAATCATAATGATTGTTATTATG
Source organism: Funneliformis caledonium (assembly GCA_910591825.1). Taxonomy (NCBI): domain Eukaryota; kingdom Fungi; phylum Glomeromycota; class Glomeromycetes; order Glomerales; family Glomeraceae; genus Funneliformis; species Funneliformis caledonium. Next base: position 7,000 of record CAJVPQ010000032.1, read on the forward strand.
TTAAACAAAACATGATAATCAAATAGTTGAATTTAATTTTATATCAATAGTTAATTAATTTATTTGGTAAATTTTTATATTAAATTAAATTAAATAATTTATTAAACCTTAAATAAAATACCGACTAATTATTTTTTTTATTACACGTTTTTAAAAATTATTACATGAAAAATATAATTTGATATTAAAGATTTTAAGTTTATTAAATTAATAATAATTTTTTATTATTAAATTATAAAGAAATATTTTGTTGGTATGATGATTAATTGCAAGGTAAATTATAAATTTAATTTATAATAATTTGATTTTTTATTATATTAAATTACTTAATATTTATATCTTATAAAAAACCGTATAGCTGAACTAAAAAAATGGTAAAATTTTGTAATGATATCAAAAGTAACTGATAACAACGAGTTCGCAATTCTTAGGATCATGAAATCAAGTTATGTTAATATTAACCTACCTTTAGAGCGCCATTTACGAAAAAAAAAAAGATTTATTTTGTTAAGTCATTATGAAATCATTTGAAAATTACAAAGAAATACTGTCATATTTCCATATCCTGCAATTGTTCAACTTCATTTTCATCATCATTGCTTAAACGAACTCGTTTCGATATGCCTTTGAAATCCATTTTTTCGGTAAGAACTTTCTCATCATGCCCAATCTTCCACATCTCATTTTGTTTTAATGAAGAAATAGGTTCAAAAGAGATAACTGCACGATGTGTATTTCTACGCGTTGCTATAATCAGGAACAAAATTAATAATAGTGACTTTCAGATGCATCCATTAATAACATAACGTATAGATACCCACTCGCATGCATGACTACAGCGCGACAGTTTGTTGATATACATTCTTTTGCCATTGCTTGATTTATCCCCATTATCGTGCCTCTAATAATAGATAACAACTGCATTAATATTGCTATTCACAAATAACGCAACAATCTAATACTCACAAGTTGACAATGTCATATGGACCACGTAATTCCATTGCTCTTTGCGCTTCGCTGGTAATTATTATATTTTTTCCACGTGTTACTCTAACCAAATTCTGAGCGTTAGTTATAAGATGTCGACGCGATGCGGCATCTAAAAATCATTGAATCTAAGGTTGAGTATAATAGAAAGACTATAAATTTAACTTGATAACGAACCTCTTATCGCAGGAGCGTAACAAATCTCAAAATATATGCCACGTTCAATTGCTAATCCGACAGGTCCATGTTTTATGTAAAATGGCAGACGTGATCCCATCTCAAGTGATATGATATCTATTTCATAAGTACCACAAGCATTTTGGAATATCTTTTCACTAGTTGGTTGAACTGCAACAATATCATAAGATGAGGTTGCGCTATTTGCAGATGTCTTTAAGTATAGAAGACCATTAAAGTAATTTATAACTGTTCATTACTTTTAGAAAACATGTAGGAAAGCTTTATAAGTCGAATCTTTACCAATCCATAATTCTGACTTGCATCTTCTATCACAACTGTGACGCGTGTCAATTGTTCGATCTTTGGTGGTAAGCCTGAAGGTAAGTTATCAATTTCTAATTTGCGAATTGGACTTATCTCTTGTAGTAAAAATATAATTTGCTTAATATGCTTTTTATATAATATCAATTAAAACTAGAAATAAATTTTCAGACGCTTTTTTAATAAAACAAGAAAATTTTCTTACTTTATTTGTATTGAATTTTCCGCTTATTACATGATTATATGCAACAACCTGATATCCAACTGATGTCAATTTGTAATCAAGTTAATTTACGTGTAATTTATTTAAAACAAAATAATTGGAATGCTCGAATGAATTGAACAGCTGAAATTTACATTTGATGAGAAAATTTACTCTTTTACGAAATTCAGTCTGTTGGTAAGCCATATCCGGCTGCGTAGGATAGGGTAAATTCAAATCGTAAAACATTTTGTAAAACTAAATTCCTTGTGAAAACTAAGTTCGACATAACTTAATGCTTTATACTATTAAGGTAGGCTGCCCGTGTGCATATTACCTAATTTGGTTCATATTGTTTATCTTTTATTCAACTTCATTCACGTGCTACGTGAACTATCCAAAAAAATTTACAACGAAATGTCAGATCAAGGGACTCGTAGCAAACATGAAAGAGAAGTCCAGGAAGAAGAAGGTATGTTTAGTTATTCTCCTGATTAGCATTTATTGTAGCTCCGCAATATTTTTTTGTCATTTTAAATTCCTGTCTTTTCAAGTTTATTATCGCAAAAAACGTTACTGATTATGAAACATAACCTATAATTTATAGACGATGCTGACATCGGACCAGCTTTACCAACGGCCGATGAGGCGCCAAAAAAGAAAAAACGAGGTTTTGATAATAAGATTTTACTTGCATTGCTTATTTTTCAAATCTGTAATATCTTTCTGGTGTATTTAGACGAATAATTCAAACTTCAATAATACGTAGTTTTACTTCACGAACGAATTTATTTGGAACGTTTACCTTCGGCTGATATGTATGAACGTAGTTATATGCATCGCGATGTTTTGAATTTCGTAGCTGTCACAAAGTATTTTTTATTTCATTTATTTATGATTTAAAGAAACTTATCATTTCGGTGTATTAAGTGTAATTTAATTATTTTAAGAACGGATTTTATAATTACAACATCAGTTGATGGACATTTGAAATTTTGGAAAAAGAATGATAAAGGAATAGAGTTTGTGAAGCATTTTCGTGCACATATCGGTATCAAATAGTGTTATTTGATTTTAATTGTTGCTTACTTACTGGATGCTATTTAACATGATCAACATAATCAAATTTTATTCTCTTAGGTAATATCAATTGTATTAGTGTATCTGCGGATGGACTACTACTAGCAACTGGTTCTGTAGATAAAGCATTAAAAGTATTTGACGTAATCAATTTCGGTGTGTATATTAACAACATTATTTAGAGATACATTTGTACATTATAATTATTATAATTCTAACGAGTTTTTTTTCAGATATGATTAACATGATGAAATTGGAATATGTGCCAAATAGTATATGTTGGGTTCATAAAAGAGGTCAAGCTCAGTCGCTATTAGCAAGGTAATCCTTGGTTTGAGCCAACTTTTGTGATCACGTAATAGATTTTAATTTTGTTTTTCTGATTTTAGTTCAAATGAGGCTGGTAGTATTTTTATTTATGATGGTCGAGGTGATGGAAGCCCGTTATATAATGTTCCAAAGTTGCATTCCCATCCGGTGCACTTAATGACAGTAAGCTTTCTATTCAATTTGATATTTTTAAATTTGATTTTTTAATACGATGATAAATCAACTTATTAATTCGCATTAAATTTTCCAGTATAATGAGAAGGACCATGCTGTTATTTCTGCAGATACATCAGGAATGTTGGAATATTGGGTACCGGAAGAACCTTTTGGTTTACCCAAAACTGTTTCATTTGAGTTCAAGTCAGATACTGACCTTTACGAATTCAAAAAAGCGAAAACACATCCAACTTCAATAAAGTTTTCTTCTGATTATAATCAATTTGTAACAATGAGTATTGGAGATCGTCAGGTACGCGTTTTCCGTTTTAAAACTGGAAAAATGATCCGAAAATACGATGAGTCATTAGCCGTTATAAGTGAAATGCAACAGGTACATTATATTATTTATGGTGAATTTGGATTTTTTATTTTATATATATATGTTTACGTGTTACTTTTCCTATAATAGGCTGGTACTACTATATATAAATTAGACGATATGGAATTTGGACGTCGTCTCGCTGTAGAACGTGAATTGGAAAAGACTTCACAAGCTTCCACAATGAATGCAGGTGCGTTAAATACATTTTGTCAATTCTATCCCTCATCAATCATAATATTAAAACATTCGCACATTTGTAGTTTTTGACGAGAGCGGTAATTTTATTATTTATCCCACAATGTTGGGCGTCAAAGGTTAGCAGTATGAAGTAAATCCACGGAAATATTTATTATTAAAATCCGATTTCCCTTCTTATTTATTTATTTTCTCTATTTTAGTTATTAATCTAATTACAAATAAAGTTGTTAAATTACTTGGAAAAACGGAACCAAATCGCTTTCTTAACATGTCATTATACCAAGGGGCTCCAAATAAGAAAGCACTCATCACAATGGTGATAACATTAAAATGATAAAGTTTTTCTTTTATTAAATTTTTTTTTTTTTTTTAAAAAAAAAAAAAACAAAATCCTCAAAATTATACGCTTGTATTTAAAATGATAGGAAATGGCAGCATCAGACAATCCATTGGTGAGGGAAAGCGAATCGATGGATCCAACACTGTTTTGTACAGCATATAAAAGGAATCGATTTTTTATGTTTACAAAACGCGAACCAGATGCGTTAGTATAAAATTTATTTAACAAAAAGTTGTTTTCAAATGAATTATTATAATTTACATTTTAAAAGTTATTGCGAAATATGTTACATGGTTATGCTAACTACTATATTTACGAAATTTATAAATGTTATCTATTTAATAGTCACGAATCACATAAGGGAGACAGAGATGTGTACAATGAAAAACCAACAAGGGAAGAACAAACCGTAGCATCAGCACAACCTACTAAACAAAAATTGGGCAATACTGCTATATTACGTACAACCTCGGGAGATATCCATATAAGATTATTTCCCGAGTATGCGCCAAAAGCTGTTGAAAATTTCGTTACCCATTCTAAGAATGGATATTATAACAATGTGATTTTCCATCGAGTTATCAAAGGGTTTATGATTCAAACTGGAGATCCATTAGGTAGGAATAATATAATAAAAAGGGAAAAATCTATGACAAATGAGAATGAAAAAATGTACATGTAAAAAAAAAAAAAAATTTTTAATGTAACTATATACAAATTAAATGATTTTTAATTTAATTTTTTTTTTTTTGGATAAAAGGGGATGGTACCGGAGGTGAGTCAATATGGGGAAATGAATTTGAGGATGAATTTCATAGAGATTTACGACACGATAGACCATATACCGTAAGCATGGCTAATGCTGGACCAAACACTAATGGATCACAATTTTTCATTACGGTTGTTCCAACAGTAAGTAAAGGAAAAATTTTTTACACGGACTAATCCTAATACGGAAACCCTCAAATATACTTACCAAATATCTTTTAATTAGCCATGGCTTAATAATAAACACACAATTTTCGGTAGAGCAACTGCCGGTATGGATGTGATTCACACCATCGAAAACTCCAAGACCGACAAAATGGATAAGCCATATGATGATATTAAAGTAATCAATATTGAGATCCGTTGAAGAATAACTCGGAACTCTTCCAGTACTATCTTATCAAACATTCAAAAAATAGATCAATCTTTCTTTAAATTGGAGAATTTCCAAATAAAAAAAAAGGTGGAATAGAATGCTTATTCATAAACTATATATTATATTAATAAAGTTATTCCGTAAAGATCAGCCGTCTTGTCAAATTGGAAAATCTTAATAATCATTGTAATGTTACCTATTTTTGGTTTTTGAAATAGCTTTGCCCTTCGCTTGATTCAAAAGATTTTTTTAATAATGATTATAACATAGTTTTAATCATTTGCTAACACCAAAAATTTTAGCGTCCATTAATTCTTCAATACAATCCATAGAAGGAGCGTTGCAGATTAAGTATCTAATGTTCTCAGTTGATCGTAATGTTTGCCAATTCTTAGATATAAAATCATAAGCAACCGTTTTTAATATAATTTTTGAGGTGTAACTATTCGAATTCCAAGCCAAATCCAACACTTGATGACAATTCCCAAGGGTAACCAAATGAACTATACGGTCAGCAACCAATTGAGTTAATTGTTCTAATCTCATCATATCAGCATTCGAATAAATATCCTTTAGCACATCAAAATCCAAACCATCTTGAAGCCTTAAAGTATATAAATAAAATAAAATTGTACGAAACGCTTCAAAAGGGATCTCTTTTATTGGAATAACTTTCATATTCCCATCACCAGTCCAAGCATTTCCCAACCATTTTTCGAAATACTCGGAACGTTGAGATAATATTATACGATGAGCTTTTATGTTGTGCATACCATTATCAAAGGTGAAGGCCACATCATAATAAGTCTCATTATCAAAGAACCTTTCAAAAGAGGCAGGGGATTTGATGATTGGTTCAGGATGAGCAAAATCATTTTGATAATAGGCGGTGTATGGAGTAATCATATTATTTGTGACATTATTATTATAAATACGAATTCGAACGAGCACGTCAACATCTTCCAGATTTGGATCCACATTCGGAAATAAATTAGAAAATGTTCCTATCGAAGGTATTCCGAATAAAGTATTTGTATTTTGTAATTCGTAATCAAATTTCAGCATATTACTCTCATATACTAATATAGGGTTCTCCTTCCATAAGTCCAACTGTATTGACATGGTTGAAGAAGGTTCTTGATTTTGATTTTTAGATTTTAATAAACGATAAACTTGTATCTTGAATTGTACGGATCTTTTAGTAATGTAACGTTGTTTTTCAAATAAAGTTTGTATGGCTTCAAGATAAATTGAAATGTGTGATGGTAGTTTCTTCAAACTACCATTTGGATATAAACGAATTCTCCAGAGATAGGCCGTATCATCAAAACAATTGAATTGAGATTGCTGTGAGGGAAATACCGAGGCAAAATCGGACCAACCCGGAGGGTATAACAGTGAAGGATCATGAGTTCCCCTAGGGGAATGAAAACGATCCGAATAGGCGAAATTTGACGGGGACATCTGTCGATGAAGTTCATTGAAACCTCGTAATGTCCATGAGAAAGTGTGTGCCGCTTGCTGTTGCTGTTGTGGAGGCAGAGAAGTTGGTTGTATCTGTATATTTCGCGCAGGCAGTAGCCGCTCGTTTGTTGTGGTGGTTGTAGTTGTCATTGTCGTTGACATGGTGAAAAAGCGAATATTAAAAAATTTTTTTTTTTGTTACGAAGCGGTCTTTATTATTATTATTATTTTTATTTTTTTTTAAAAAAAAAGGAATTATTAATTTTTTTTTTTTTTTTCGGCGAAGTCGTGAGGACAAAGTGAGTGAAAGGAAAACCCTATTAAATTTATACAAATTTTTTTAATGGTACTTAAATAGCTTAGATCACATTTTTTAGAACTGTAAAAAAAAGTCACGTTGTAAACTTGTAAACTGGTATATTTATCTACTTGATTTAGCAAAATATTAATGCTGTACTTTATCATTTTTTTGTTTCTACTCTAATAAATAAAAAAAAAAAAATGTTTGTTCCGAACTAAAAAAAAATATATTTTTATTATAAATACATAATGTGTATGTATATGTACAGTATGTATGCGCGTATTTGTCGTATTGTTATAATTTTATGGTGTGACATCTTTTCAAAGAAATTAAAAATTTCTGTTTATACAAATAAATTGATAACTTTATTTACTGTAGAATCTATAAATGTACAAAAAAAAATGGATTTTCATTTTCCTTAGCAAACCCTTTTTTTTTTTTTGTGACGTATAAAGCGTTTGGTTTGTTGTAAGAAGATAATCAATCCGTAACCAAAAAAAGATTTGCTGAAAAAATGAGAAACCATGAACGCTTTTATGAATCAGTGAAATTTGTTGTGACGTCATTAAACTCCAAAAAAAAAAAGTGGGGGTTTTAAGTTGCATAAAAAAAACGAGTTATTTTCAATAATACGTTATTGACGTGTATATATGGTTATATTAAATAATTTCTTTGATGTATGATTATCGTGAGGGGAAGTTCGCTCATCATCTACGGAATTACCAAATTACGTAACAAGCACTTTTGTAAAATTATCAAGGGATTTTTTATTAAACTATAAATGCTATTGTGTAATGTCCCGGGATCGGAGATCCTTACAGAAATTCCGAAATTCCACAATTCCACGGAATTCCGAAGAATTGCACGTGGGCTATTCTTGTTGAATATCCTATTTAATGCACGGGTTTTATCTGGGGTTTTCCTTTGATAGATTGATTAGATTCAAAAATATTTTTTTGTTGTCAAATAGGATCAAAAAAAAAAAAAAAAAAAAAATACACATTGATTATGTTCCAGTTTGGGAATCCCTTTACGTAAATTTTCCCAAACAATTACGCAGTGCCTGAACAACAAAGTGAAAATCACAATTCAAATTGAACGCATTTATATTCATATATCAATGAAAATAGTGTTCCTTTTAAGTTTTGGTATCTTCAAAGGGATTTGTCATTATGTTTCACATGACTTATTCCAAAACCCTTATGATTGACCCTAACGAATAATGTCATTGGAAAACAATCGTTAATTAAATAGTTAAAATGACTGGAAAAAATTAAAATTAATTTTTCCACAGTGCACATGTTCCACTCTCATTGAGAGACAATCAGAAATTCGATTCTATATAAGGTGATATGAAATACGATATGCTAGAACGTTCTGATAGGTGGCGGCTCCGGAATAACGATTGGGTTCCGGATTTGAAAAAAGTAGATTGGTTGACCATTTATTTAATGGATCCTTCATTTATTAACAAAATGGTTCATGAAAAGTACGAATCATATTTTGTATCATAACTTATTTTGTTTATTCTCGTTGTAAGCCATCTTTTACCGAACATTTTTGGCTAAATTATCAGCCGTGCAATGGTGGTTTACCCTTTGATGATTTAATTGACGTATGCCGTGAAAGGTTCTAGCAGATTCAAAAGGATGCATGCCCCCCCCTTTTTTTAGGTTAAGAAGATTTTACCTAATTTTTTTTGTGCATATATACCAAGTGATTTATAATTTTTTGTTTGTGTCAATCAATGTAAGAGGGCTAAAAAAAAAAATTTTTTTTTTTTTTATTATTTCTGAACGTTAGCAAACGTTTATGGACATCGCCGTGTCATTATCATCGTTCTTTCTCTCTGACCAATCAATTTTTATTTTATTTTTTAAAAAAAAAAAATCCTCATTTTAATGGCGAATTGGTTAAATTATGTAAGAGAATGTGAATATATCATGTCTCATTCATTGTAGTTAAAATCATCTCTTTGATTTAATAACTATTTGGTATCATTATTTAAAAAGGATTTTTCCGAAAGGGAAAAAAGGTTTGAAGATTTTCCAGTGAATATCCGTTATCAAACTCATTGAAAAGGTTTCTTTTAGTAAAGTGAATGAAACAATGGTATTTTTCAATATTGTTTTATTTAATGTGAGTGTTTAAACCTGTTTGAAATATTAAGTTTTTTTTTTTTTCTCTTTTGTTTCATTACGCTAATACGGATTTAAAGAAGATTTATTTAATCTTCATGTGAACCCTTCAAGATAAAAAAAGGTCGGGTCTCTTTTACCCAGTCTACAAATGGTCTTGACCATAAGAGTTTTTTTTTTTTTTATTTAATGACCAACCTGCGTCACAAGGTACCATATTAACATTATCAATGATTACAAGTATTCATTAAAAGTAATATTATTTCCCCCAAACCTTTATAATTGAATCAATAGAGATTAAAAAAATCAAAATTCCGAATAAGTTATATCTTTTTTTTTTTTTTTTTTTATAGATGTGTGAAAAAAAAGCGCCCATGACCTTTTTTTTTTTTCCCTTCGAGCAATAGATAAACAACCGGTTTCAACCGCTTGTGGTTAGAAGTTGTGACAAGGAAATTCGAAAAAGTAATTTGGGTATTGTGTAATTTGATGGACGTGTTACAGGATCGACTGCACCTTTTTTTTTTTCTCACAGTCCAAGCCCCCAAAATCCTCTTCCCTTACTTTGCCCAAAAACATCTTGCCCGTGATGTCAGAATCAGACAGTCCGTTCGTAGGACTTTCTTCATTAAACCTACCAGATATCGAAAATGATAAAGGTTTCAAACCAAATCTTGACGTTATTATACAAAAGATATCTCAAATTTTCAATAAAACGTGCGTAAAAGTTGAATTGATTGAACAAGATTCCGGATATCGAATACCCTTCTTGATAGAATTGGAAGACGGAGGAGAATACATCTTATATGTGATTAACCCGACACTTTCAATCATTGATAAATATCCAAAAGATTTGTTAATCGATATGATGCGGAGTGAAATCGGTACCATAAATTACCTCGATAAATATACAAACATTCCGGTACCAAGGGTTTATCATTGGAATCTTGAAAAGGAGAATGAAATAGGGGCACCTTTCATGATCGTTAAAAAATTATTCGGAAATAATCTCGATCAAGAATGGAGTACGTTAACCTTTGAACAGAAATGTGAGTTCATAAATCATTACCTTGACATTTTAGGTTCCCTTGGTGAAGTTAGACAAGATCAGATCGGGAGCTTGTATTTAGATGAGGAAAACTATCAAATCGGAAAGTTGGTCATCGATAATTATGTTAACCTTGGTAGATCATCCTTTAAAGACGAGGTTAATCGTGGTCCATTTCATTCAACAAAAGAGTTTTTAAATGCCGCGATCGAACTAGAAATAATTTTGTATAATAAATGTGATTGGGGAGATGAATGTAAAGAATTATGGGTTCCGATACAAGAAAAAATGTTGGAAAATTTTCACACCTATTGGAAGGATGATCCGAATTATGATTTTAATTCCTTCGTATTATGTCCACCATTATTAGAGGATCCGAGTAAAATTCTAATTGATAAAGTTGATGGGAAAGTTCGGATCACGGGATTCCTTGAATGGAAACATACGGGATTTTTACCCAAAGATTACCTCTTTAATAAATATCCTCACATCATCATAAATCGTCAAGAATATAAATATTCGGAAGAGAAAACGAGTGAAAATCTTCTGTTACAAGAACATTTTGATAATCAGATCATAAAAAGGTACCCTCAATTTAAAAAGGATGAGATAAGAATTTTATTCTTTGATACCATCATCGAAAATTTCGATAGGATTTGGTGTACCATTGATGCTCTTAGAAGAATACACGATTACTTTAATATTGAAATGAAGGAAGAATGGTTGATTTCTGATGATTATTTCAAGAGATGGTTTAAAGAAAATTATTCTTTTTCTGACGAAGAATGTAACAGATTAGTTGATGATAGGGCATGGTATAATGGTGGTTTTGTTAATAAAATCATTTATGAATCTGATTATACAACAAGCGATAGTGAAGATGATGATTCTACTGATGATGAAGAACATATCATTTGCAATATTGATGATTATGATTATGACGAAGATGATGATTATGATTTTGAAGAAGAAGAAGAAGAAGAAGATGATGATGATGATGACGATGAAGAAGTCGATAATGATGATGATGACTCGGATTGATCATAAAAAGAACAATTGTTTTTTGTTAAAGCACGTGACTAAACAATCTTCGTTGCGTTGCCACTGGAACAAAGGTAGTTAAATTATCTTTATACGACTTGATAAGATATACAACCGTTCGATCTACTTCCTACAGAACGGGTTCAATAAACATCGGTCCATATTTACCCGACAACTGGACGGATAATCAATTTTTGATCATACCAATAATAATATGATGAATCTCACCGACTCTGACTAGACCCAAAAAATCTGAAACATTCCCCTTCGAGTCAAAGATGCATGATAATTATTTATTATTACAATAAATCATGATATTTGTAAAGGTGAACTTTTCGTGTTTTTAATTTTATCATTACTCTGCAGGTTTCAATTGTTTACATTCATCGTCAATAAACCAATCCATTTGCGCATACTGAGAAAGTTACAATTCGCGATAACCTCTCACGTTTAAAATTTCTGACATTGCAATGATCTTCTCTGAGGATTTTTTTTTATCCCCAATTAGACCCTGAATTGGGCAAATATCGAAATTTTAAACTGGATCACGAGAAAATTTCTCCTGATTTACTAATTACATCACATCTAAGAAAGGCCTCATTCGTTGTGTTTTTCATTAATGTACTTCATTTTTTTTTCGATATGTGTAAGTGGTAAAAAAAAATAGCCGTATAAATAAAAAAAATTGGATGATCGGTTATTACACGAATCAGAATTTGTTTAAAATTTAAATTTATATTCTTGAATTATTTTATTTCTCTAATCTTTTAAAACGATCTCGATATGTAAACCAAATCTGTCGATTCTTCCGCAGCTTCACTCTTGAAATGTAACACCAAATAATTGAAGACAATATAGGATATTTCATTTAGACTCGGAGTATGACAATTCTATTTAGTGTGGCGTTTTGTAATTATAATTTGACTTTTGATTTAAAAGGAATAATATTTACGATTTTATGTTTTAGCCCAAAACAATTCGCCAAGATTTATAGTAATTTTGCCGAGAAATATATAGTATGGCACATTTTTAGCCAAATATCCACGTGATACGGATTTTTGATTGTATAAATAGTACCTCATTTGGTAAAACCGAACCGATTTTGTTACGCCAAATTTTTTTTTTTGTTTCAAAAGGAAACCTTTGTCAATCAGTTGTGGAATAAAATTTCAAGGTGTTCTTGGTAAAATTAATTATCACTAAAAAGAAGAAATTTAACTTATAATGACCGAAAGGAAAGATACCAATCCATTTAATACGGAGGGTTCTACGCCTCCTCACCTTCCAGCCAGCGTATATCAACCAAATCCATTTCCTATAAACCCAGCGGAAGGTAATCCTTGGGCAGGCACAACGAACGAACAACCTTATCAAAGTCCTCCACAGCAAGGACATGTTAATGCTTATGATAACACATCATCTTCATATGGACACAGTTATAATACTTCGGATCAGTCCAATTATTCTACATACACCATGCAAATGCCAACCCCGTCTGTAAATTATAACATAAATAATTCATCTCCTTACGGTTATTCCAATTCTGCTTATAATCAGAACGCCTATGCACCAACTTATGATACCAATGCTTATAGCACAAATGCATATAATCCTAATCCTAATGAATACAGTAATACAAATGTTAATCATGGTGTTGATGCTTCTGAGCATGACGGTCATGTTAAAAGTGAACGAGAAGACTCGTATGATGAAAATACTACCGAATTGGATGGTTCTGTCACGGCTGCCAATCCTGGAATAGAAACTCATGATCCTGACAAATTGAATATTTCCAACGGTACAATTAAAGCATCTTTGAATGGCACTCCTAATAAATGGAGACTTTTATCTAGGTTTATTCAATTTATTGCTAGCGTTGGCGCCTTGGCGTTTATCATTGGAGCTCCCGTCGTAAGTACCTTCTTTGGGAACGGGAATTTCTAGAAAATCAATTAACTATATATATATTTTTATTCCCATAGGCTTCTCATGTATCAACGCCGAGTACAGCCAATAACACAGCAATCATTTTCCTTCACATCGTTTCAATCGTTTCGATTATTTATTCATTCAGTCATTTGGTATTTTATTGTCTGCGTCGTTGGCGTCATAAAAATAAGGCACCAAGATGGTCATTATTGCTTGTCGATATCGTACTTGGGGTAAGTTTTGGCACTTTAATGGTATTTCTAATTAAAGATTTTCGATGCTCTCCTGGAAAGTTGAATGGATGGTATGTTACAACATTTAAATTACAAGTGTGAAATCAAAGGTTTTTTTTTCCTAAAAAAAAAAAAAATTAATAATTATAATTAAATAATCTTTACTTTAGGTGTGATTTTTACAACACTGCCATATTTTTCACAGTTTTGGCTTTTTTTACGTATGCTGTGTCGTTTATATGGGATCTTGTTGGAGGTTTTAAATCAATTAGATCTTAAAAAAAAAAAAGAATTTTTGCTATCGGTAGGACTTTTGAAAAATTGCTAGAAAAAAAAAAAAAATCGGACATTTAATGTATATTATTTTATTTTATTTTTTTTTTTTACAAAAGAAAAAATCATTGTATATTATTAAACATTGTTATTTTCCGCGTAAACGAAATTTTATCATGATTCAATGAAAAAGCGTAGTAATTCGACTTATGATAAACAACAATGTTGTGAGGAGGGTAATAAGTACGTACAAATTGTAAAAAGAAGGCAAAAAAAATTTTTTCGAGATTTTGGTTGAGTTCTCGAACGAGTATTTTTTTCATGCCTTTTTTTTCGGTGTTGAAGACTTCGAAGTGTCAAAAATCCGGCGCTTCTTAAAGGATCACGTGATCAAGTGTGCCACATCTTTTAATAAATTTTCTTACATTTAAAATAAATCATTATTTATATTTTATTTATATAAAAAATAATTCCTTGCATTGGAAAAAGAAAAAAACATTATTATTGTTTTACATTTGAACAAAAAAAAAAAAGTAATTTAATTAAATTAAGGCGAAAAGGTTTTTTTTTTCCCCAAGCTTAATAAAGAAAGCAAAACAAAACAAATGGAACGAATCGAATCAGACCGATAAAGAAATGAACCCAAAGAGGAAATCCACCCAATAATATCAAATCTATCCAACTTGAGAGGGTGAATTCTCAGAATTTTTTTTTTTTTTTAAGGATGGCAAAGTTCTTCTGATACGATGATCCTTAGGTTTTTTTTTTTTCATTTTTTATTTAAGGTCATATTAAGTTAAAACCTTAAACATTTTTTTTTTTTCGTTTCACGTTTCATAGCCAAGATAAATTTCGTACAACAGAAAGACATGCCGAGTTTCTATCATTGACATCAACATAACATTCGGGTGAAATTCCTGTTTTCAAATGTAATGTGTGATCACAAAAATGGTTAAATCACACCCTTAAACAATCGCGTAAAAGCAATTATTAGAGTCACCCCTCGTTCGAATCACAGCGTGGCAATCACGTGACATACATTTTTTTAAATTATTGAGGAAAAGTTTTGGCAAGCATGGTTTGACACAAATATATATTATTTTCCTTGTAAAGATTAGGAGAAACGTTTCCATAGACAATCAAGGAAATCTGAGGGGTCCAGGGGTTTTTATGCATCCCAAAATTGTCCATCAATTGATTAAATAAATCGATACATTATTGGGTGACACCTCTTTTACCCACCGACCATCAATGACCATTTTATTTTTAAAGTTTCGGCATTCGTCGGCCGTACATAAAAAAGAAATCGTTTAATGTCGATCGCTCATGCCAAGGGGGGATTGATGCAAATCAATGTTTGTTTTTATTGCTTACCAAAAATAAATTTTATTATAGAGTTACAATATCTTTTATTAAGAAAAAAAAAAGGAAACGCGAAAAGGATTTTTTTTTTTTTTTGAATTCATGGGAGCGTGAGTGCTTGTGGTTGGTTATTCATCAAGTGGTTAGTTGTTGTTGATGAGGTGTCAATCACGCATACGAGAGAAGAAGAAAAAATATTTATTATTTATTTATGCAGGAAGGTCAAAACATGTAAAGTGAATTGATAAGCGGTATAAACTTGTCTCTTAAATTTGTGACATGTTAACAGAGGTAAAGCGTAATGTTATACATGTTTAAAATGGTATATAATCAGGGACCCTCAAACTACGGATATTTACTTTTATTGATAACCATTTGTTCGCATTGGAAGAAATTATTTTTCTATTGCGATCTGATTTCAAAAACACTGTATGTACGTTCCCTGATGCAGCTACTGATATAGGTGTTGTTTATCGTTACAAAAAAAATTCCGTCTTTCTCTTCAAAATTTTCCGGGATCTTTTTCTTTTTTTGGACTTGTTAAAGAAAAAAAAAATGCCTTGTTGGGGGTCACGAGTCGTAGATTCCCAGCCAACATTGACGATCGGATTTGCTCACCAGACATACTGTATATTCAAATTTTTTTATTTTTTGCCGTTTTTTTCGGGATCTCTGTATATTTGATTATATTTGATTATATTGTTATACGATAGGAAAGACAAAAAAAAAAAAATAATAATAATAACTCGACGCATATGAGCAAATATTAAATAAACAAACAAGAATCCCTACATGTGCTTTTTTTTTTTTTTTCTGTTTCAGGTGACGGTTACGTCCTTTTGGCGTTTTGATATTGGTGAAATCTTTTCTTCCTTTTTCCTTTTCTGATTGACAAGTTTAGTTAACATGAAACTAATTGAGAATTGGTGTGTGATATCGGTATTCACCGAATGAAACATCAATCACCGATGAAATCATCATTAATAATACCATTTATCAACAAATTTGAAAAAGCTGGAAAGAACTGGGTTAATAAAGGATCAATTGTATCAAACAAATATATCATGTTTTTAATGTAACTCAACACGTATCACAGCGAATTATTTCGAAAACATGTGCTTAGAACACGACGGACGCGTTTGTTTACAAAGCAGACATGTATTTTATCTTGTACGCACAAAATAAAATAAAAATATATACATATGGGTTTCAATTGGTGAAACTTTACGAGGAAAAGGTCTCTCTTTTTTTTTTTTCGAATTTTCATCCCAAATGTGCACAACATTTGTGGTTACGAGTCACCAATGATGTGAGATGAAGCCAAAATGAGTCACACAAGCATACACAATATAATAAAGTTTTTTTTTTTTTTTTATTAATGTAATTAATGTAAAAACTTATTTGAATGAAGATTATCACATCAATGATTGGTACTCGGCGAATAAGCTTAAAAATTATAACAAATAATGATGTAGACATTCGTTCGCATTACATAGATATACAAGTATAAAATAATTTATACGTTGTGAAATATGTATCGTGTATATTAGTTTGCATTACAATTTACATTGAGCAAAGATCTACCGACGTAATAATAAGATATGCAGGGTTGATAAATATTTGATGTTTACAAACTTTACCCGCCGATTATCAAAAGGATGATCCTTTTTAGGTGATTAGATACGTGTGATATCATGGGATGATGTGATACGATTTTGAAAGGTCCGATTGAGTTTCTATCCATTTGGAGATATCCATGGGTTCAAAATCAGGAAAGTACCTACGAACCTCAGTGTTTCTACCGACGAAAGCCTTCAACCTGCCAACGGCGAGTAACCTTTGAAATTGTTGATCATAAGGAATGTCCTGCAAACCGTATCGGACGATCTTAAATTCAACCTTCGTGACCTTCTTAATTTCCTCGTAGATTTGCAATTGGCTCGTTCGTTTGCCTATAACGATCTTTTTTCTAAACAATTCATGTCTATCGTCATTGCAGATCATGTTGCACAGCAACCTCATTAGATCTTGTTTGAAGGTTAAATTGAGCGGTTCGATCCCTTTACCATAAATCGTCATCATTTTATCTTGAAGATGAAATCCCATCTGACTTGAAAGTATTTCATTTGAAAGATAACCCGTTTGCAACAAAGTGTACTTGAATCTTTTTGGCGTGTTATCCAATTCTTCATCCAATTCATGACCCTCTAACGCGCTCATATCATAATTCAATATCCTAGTAAAAATCACAACGAAACCTATATCAGATGACAGTTATATATATATATTTATATTTATAAGAAGGATGACTTACGGCGATTGCAAGTTTACCCCAAATTCCCACGCAATAAATCGAGGAATTTGGGCCTCAACGCAACATTGAATAATTATTTTCTGATGTTCATAATTACTTCCAATCATGCTGACGACTATGTCGACACCTTTTTTTTTTTTTTTTAAAAAAAAACAAAATATAAAAATTAAAAACCCTTTGAGATATCCGCCAAAATGATTTCAAAAAGCACGCGCGTGTCTGATTCGTTACCTTGCAGGATTGTGGTTAATTGGGAAACGAGTTGAAATCGAGAGTGACGCCCTTCGTTCCTGTGACCATATCTGTAACCATAATTATGATTGAAGATACGTGGCCATAGATACTTTTCCTTGATGAATCCTTTGATAATGAAATTCTTTGATTGGAATTTGACATTATCGTTGAGGTACGTTTGAAATTCGATCAAATCTTGTTCATCATACGCGATTATCAGTACGGATTTTTGTGAAAGTTTTCGATAGGTGGTGGTGGTGATAATAGTATCAAGATCATTCCAAATTTCGGTTGGCATGTCTTTGAAAAAGGATAAGGAAAAAGAAGAAAAAAAGATTGTTGAAAAAAAATGGTTGAAGGGAAAAGGAAGCGTTTGTTCAAAAAGAAAAAAAATTGTAGAAAAAAGGTTGTAGGGAAAGAATTAATTAATGTGAAAATTTTTTTACTTTCTTTATTTAAAAAAAAGAAATTTTTTTTAAAAAAAAAAAAAAACTCAATCGTACAAGCCAGTTATCAAATTACAAACGGTCTCTTTTATATAAGACTTATTTAAATTCAGACAATCGCAAGACAATTAAAATAAATGACATCAATGATTTTTGAATGATCAGTCATTCCCTTTTGTTGGGAGAAGAAAATGACCAAGCGGTCCTTGATTGACATCATTTTACAACCCCCCTCACTTATTTAAATTTTGTAACTATTAAAAAAGGCACGTGACAACGCAAGCGATTTTTGAAGCAGTCAACCTGACAGTCAAATGATTCACAACAAGAAAAGTTCGAAGCAAAGCCGGGGGTTTGCAATGATCTCATAACTTCCCCTTTTCGAGTTTTTCTGAGGTAAAAACCCGGGTATTTACGTGGTACCGCTGTTTGTTTAAAGAGGCGCTTTAATCAAAATGCCCCCCAATCAAACCATTGTTGATTAATCCTTATCGAGTCGATAATAGTCATGAGGTCGCAAAGGAGAAAGAAGGATTGTGTGTGCATGACTTTAATGGCTTTATATTAATAATGTGTGATAAAGTTGTGCCACCAAATCGAAAAAGTCCCCAAGTTTTTATTTATTTTGGTATACAATCAAAGGGTCAGGTTGGTGTTACATCATTTTGATATCAGTAATAATGGGACGTATCTTTTAGCAGGTACAATTTCCGATGTTCCCATGCTAACGTCCGTAATAAAACAAACAAACAATAATGATGGCGTTTATATCACGTGCTTTTGATAATCGCACTCTCTTTTAAGATAATTATTTACTGTTCGGATGCCTTCACCGGTAGGAATATTCTGAAAAGGACAATAAGCGATACAAATATAAAAAGTTTAAAATAAAGAATTCCGATATCGAATTCGCGAATCCAGATTAGGTGTTAATTGAAACGTTTTTGAAAAAAAATCAGTCAAGAACTTAATCAAGATCCGTTATCAGATAACCCGGATAGGAAAAATTCTTGACCTTACAATCCATTAAAGGTAAAAAAATATATATATATATATGAAACTTCGCTCATCAACTTCTCATCTTTATGGTAGGTTAAAATGTAATTTCTATCCATAATATTCACATCTTCAAATAGAAATATGTCTCTCTCGTTTAACAAAAGGTCATTTGTCCCTACATGTTACAAGTCATACGAATAAATCATCTCATAAATTTCATTCCGCAATTATCACGAATTCCGCACAGACATTGATTGAATTCTCAAGATTTTACAGCACAGTTCTTGATACTACTAGATCGGATTTTTCCGGATTTGTGATACAACCGAATCCCCGTTTCATATATTGATGATCGCTCTATCAAAGAAGAACCGCATTTTGGAACTTTTGAAAGGTCTTCAGTAGAATACGTTCAGACGCAATAAATTTAATGTAAAGGTATTGGTGTTTCAGATTCGAGGCGCGTGCACGAATTTTTTTCATAGGGTCGCACATGCAGAATCCAAAGAAAAATAAAAACAACAATTAATAATATTATTTATCGTGAAAGATTTTACCATTAATTACAACAATTATTAAAGGTTTTGGTAAATTAATTTGCAAAATGAAATTAATTAAAAAGCTAAATTGTTTACATAATGAGCTATCATTTTAACGAGCATCCAATCCAATCTCTAACTTTAATGGAAATGCTTGAGCGAAAATTTTTTTCCCTCACATCAATAAAATAAAATACGGGAGCCTCCGATTAGCCAGATTTTTTATTGTAATTTGTTTGTACTTTATCTTGCTTTGTGTCCAAATTATTATTGGATTTGTGGTTGGTAAGCCCGCCAATCGTTAATAAAATGTGTCCATCATATGCAGATCGACATGGTCTGATCCCTTATTCAGCGTGACACGCATCGACTAGAATTACGATTTAAGAATAATTTTTCGGAGTAGTAATTCCGTCGTTTAACCTGAAAAGGTTTACAAGTGGTTAGCGGTTTTCTTTTTTTTTTTAAAAAAAAAAAAAAAAATAATAAATCGAGCTAATGAAGTATTTTTTTTTTTTTTTCCTTTTTAGAATTTTATTACAACATTTAAAGATTTTTTTTTTTTACTTGTTATTAATTTTATACTTCGACAGATCACCATTCAGGAAGATCGTTATTTATGATTACCTAAGCCCATCAGATTTTTTTTTTCAATTTTATTTGATCAAAAAAAAAAAAATTTTTTCATCATCGGTCATCATCTTATACTTGATTTTTAAAAAAGGGGGGGTTAAACCTTATTAATCCTTACTATCAAATCGGAAATTTTTTTTTTTGAATTAACCAAATACGGTGGATTAGTATGATTCATTATTAATATTTGCTAATTTATTATGTAATCAAGAAGTTGGGGAATGAAATGTGGAAACATTTTTTATAACTGATATGTCGGAAAGGGACCATTGATCTTTTTTTTTTTTTTTAATTGCATAAGTTGCATTTCTCAACAATTATAATGTAATAATACAAGATAATCTTTTTTTTTTTTTTGGACGGTATGCATTTCGAACGTCCAAAAAAAAAAAAGGTCCATGACGGTGTATCAAGAACCGAAAGAAAAAAACAAGTTTAATTTACCCTTTAAATTAATATTAAATTTTAACAGATTTGTCACTCTATTATTGCGACTCTTTAATTAATGAGGATGATTCCAAGTTAATGTGCAAAAAAACCTTTCCCTTGCCCTTATCAAGTAACATCGAAAAGGCAGCACTTTGCCGTGCAATTCTTGAACGAAAAATGGTAACAAAGCCGAATTCATCCAGGAAGAGGACATATATCTATATACATTAAAAAGAAAGATTCGCACATAAAATAAACCAATGAACGACCTACTCATGTCCAGATGTGTCTCGAATGAACTAATGAGCTATTACGCGGTTAAAGATGGATTTGATTGGGATCACCTCATTTCGGGCATATTGCTAAAATCTACTATCGTATTTAACCCTCCATAAAGATGCGATATATCATGAATTTAGTAGGATCCCTTTTTTACATATATTATGTAACGTAATTTATGTCATTATCCTCGTGAATTCCTGCCATTATGTCATTGCGAATTTAATCAAAGTCGAAAAGGAATCTCAGCTGAATTAAATTCTATATAAAGTTTTTTTTTCAACTTACATAATTCGGCGGCATGCACAAGTTTTTTAAGATTTTAAAATTTATAATTAATTTTTTTTTTTTCTTTATTTTCTATGCGCTTAGAAAATTTTTAATTCGATGCAATGATTACATGCATGAAAGCAAAAGACATGCGCATTTCCGCAAAAATTCATAATTTTGAAATTCAAATGTAAATAAATAAATTTCAAAATGTGCCGGGAGAAGTCTCAAAAAGGATATTGAAGTTCATCAATGCCGTATTCAATGATGCCATTTATTTGTTACTCTCGGCTCAAAATATCATTCTCGACCAAACACAAGCACAAAGGATGATGATCTTTCAAATAAAAACACGAGACTCTTGAATGGGTTCCTCCCACTCACGGCTAAAAATACACACGCAGTGTAGGCATTGCTTTATCACGTGGATGTACTTCCACTGTCAAAAAAAAAAAAAAAATCATGCAAAGCACCAAAAGATTAAATTTTTTTTTTTTTTTGAAATGGGTTAGCATCAAAATTAATTGATTTTGAATCTAGTCAATTAATTTTTTTGCCTAATGAAAGGAAAATTGACTTTTGTAATGCAAATTGAATTTTTACCAACAGATCATTTACAAATCTCGCATCTATTAAAACGTGGTATCGTCGCACAGTTTAATTTTTTTTTTTTTAACAAAATCTAATCCAATTGAAGTTTTATTCCCGAAATGAAAATGATCTGAATATTTTAGGAAATTCTTAATGAATAGTAATAAATTACATTAATTTAAACCGCATTACGCCTAGACCGAGAAAAATTTTATCATTTGCAAGACGTTTCCTAATCAATTATGTAAAAACGTAATGAAAAATATCAAAAATTACAAAGGTGAGGTGACAAAAAGGAATTTATGATTGGGTACTTTTTGAAATTGAAAAAAAAAAAAAATAAATAAATAAATGTTACGATCATTTCATTTGAAACGTTACGCATTACTGCGGCGAATCATTATGAATTCCTTTGATGAAAGCGACAAAAGTGACAAAAAGATTGTGATATGTGTGATAAATAATTTAAATAATATAAACAATCAATAAATACCACCTAATGAACATTTTCAAATACCATTGACATGGTCGAACAAAAAACCGGTTCATTTTCATTTTTTATTGGTAGAATACTAAAAATTAAAAAATATGCACCTATCGCGTCGATCATTTATTAACGAATTGAATAATAAAATGTAAATAATGTAAATGCAACCTCTTATTAACGATAACGATTTCTCGTGTCTTTATAAGATCGTTGATATTATTACTATTATTATTATTATTATTAATTTCTTTTCATGAAAAACGCACGAACGAGTCAATCATTAAAAGGCTTGGTCGGCTAAAAAATCTTTCAATACGAAAATTACAAATACTATATTGAACATTGTATGCCTTAAAAATGTAACGGTTGCACATGCATATTTTTTTAGCTTTCGTAATCGGACATTCAACAGCCCGAAATGTGTCACACCCCGTAATAAATATGAGATCCAATCAATGATGTATTTTAAAATACCGTAGGAATGTACCGAACATTTTTATTTAATCGAATTTTTAAAAGTATGTGCACATATCTTTTTTTTCAGGAGTCATCTGACTCATCTTACATCCCGAATATATTACGCAATTTATAGTTGAGTTGATTGATGTTGATCGCGTTCTTTTTTTTTTTTCCGTTTTTTTTTTTTTGACCCTCTTCAAATGATTGTTTCAATAAAGAGTGATTAAGGTTTACCGTCACAGAGATAAACAAGTTTTTTTCCTTTTTTTTCTTTCCTTCTTTTAATCAGAGAAGATTCATTATCATACGAATAATATTTTTAACATGTTTACTTTTTAAAATAAGATGATAAAGGGATTCTGGTTATTTTAAGTTGGGCTTTACTATGTTTTGCCTCTTTTTTTTTTTATCTTATTTTAGAGATAAAACAATATTCACCCTTTTCAAATTGGAAAGTACCATTGTTCTCATTCCATTGTGCACGTGTTGTGATTACGTCACGCCCATAATTCTATTTTTTTCCCCAATAATTTTGTAACAATCGGGAATCGAAAGCCAAATTGTGACTAATACAAAAACTTGATGCACGAGAATCAAAACATCACCGTCTTTTCTCACGCGATTCTTCATCTCACAATAGCGCTAACCAACAACCAACTTATTTGAATTAAACCAAACATGGTACGGAGAGAAGAATCATCATTGGATATTTTAAATTCTAATCATTTCTGGACTTTTTTTTTTTCCTTTGTTTTGGGCTGAAATCTTGAAACTTAAAGGATCTTTTTTTTTTTTTGTGTATCGTATATAATATGTAATGTATATATGATATATATACATTTTTTGAAGGGAATGCCTAGGCCTCTCGTGTCACTTCTGGAAAATATCGAGTCCCAGCCTTTTTTATTCGACTGTTATTGGTGATATTCACTTTACCACTTTATCAGCATAAATTAATAAGGATAAATTATTTCTCATTGACCTTTTTTTTTTATACTTTACAATTGAGCTCACATGACCGTCACGTAAGGATGTTGTTATAATGCGGCTATTTAAAGTTTGCCTTTCGTTCCTCAAAGAGGACTAGATGTTTACATTCGGACAACATCGCATACATACTCTAAAACGTGCTCTTTTTCTTCTTTGGCAAAGTCATCATATATAATAAGGATCCTTTCCAGGGTTGAATGTTATTTATATAACTATCTATGAAGATACTTCGTGTTTATACGATCACAAGATTGCTTAGATTAGATTGTTTAAAGGAAATTTTATCATGCAAAGCGCTATTTGACAGTCATCACTTGAGTTTTTTGTAGAAAAAAAAAAATCGCTTTAGTGTAAGCGTGATGTGTAAATTTGTGATGTTGTGATATATTGCCATTTTACAGTAAATTAATAAAATATACAGTATATATATATTATATTTTAATACATATATTTAATAATGCCCTTTTTTATATGGCAATAGTGTGTGAAATTTATTATTTTATTTTATTTTTTTTTTTTACGACAATTTTTTCCGTTCCGTCAACATTTATTCTAAATTTTTTTTTATATATATATAAATTTTTTTGGATATACATACAGTGCTAATCACTTTTTTTTGTAACAAAAAAAAAAAAAATATATTATTTTTTTTTCTCAAAACAAAAACAAAAAAAAAAAAAAAAAAAAAAAAAAAAAGACTTAAATACCTTTTAACCCCATCAAATAATTTCCGTAAATTTTTTCTTGAAAAAAAAAAAATTTTTTTTTTTAAATAAATTTCGAATTTTTTTTTTTTATTTTCCTTTTTTGATCGCTAAGCTACAACCACTATAAAGTGGTTATTTCAATGATAAAATAATTTTTACATAATAATCATGAACATAGAACGATTGATCAGGTAGATTTAAAAAGAAGACAATTTTTTTTGTTACCGCTCAATTCCTTTTTTTTTTTTTTATTCATATTATTACGATTATCTTTTTTTTGTTTTTGTTTTTTCGTAATCACAGTAATCCGGACCCAGTAATAAGACAAAGATATTCGCAATTACCACAAATGTTATCTTGTATTGACACGACATCACACCATCATAAAGGACGCCTCACCTCTACTTTAATAAACGCACGACAAACACCTCCAACGCAACGTGGTTACCAACTTCGCCGACATGTTTCACCACCACAACATTCTTCTCATCAAATGCTACAATCCTCTATGGCCCCCCCCAATTTCTTTGCACCATCAACAGATAGCACCAGCGCCTCAATCAGCACAAATGCCAATAACCGTGGATTTGCAACAACAACAACAACAACGACAGCAGCAGCAGCAGCAGCAACAACAACCTCAACCACATTCCCCACAGCAACCGCATCCACCACAATCTCAAACGCATACCCCTCCCAACCGTCGTATAGCCCACATCCTTTCGGAACAAAAACGCCGAGAGAATATCAATTCAGGATTTGAAGAATTGAAGGGTATCGTACCTAGTTGCCGCGGATGCGCCGATTCGAAAGCCGTGATATTACGAAAAGGTAAAATAAAATAAATAAAATAATATAAATTAATCGAAATTTTTTAACTGTGGGAACATGCGACATGTGGGTTACGGTCGTACGAATAAACTTTCATGTCCTAAAATGAGGTCATTTGCGCGAAGGAATAAAAGAAAAAAATTATTATCGAATGCTGGTTTAGAGAGCGCATGCATGTATATCGATAACGAATGTCACCTTTGATTCCAAGAACCACCTCTACCCTAAATTATTAAAAAAAAAAAAAAAAAAAAGGTTTAATTAATCTTTTTTTACGTAATTCTTTCTTTCTTATAGCTGTCCATTATATCCAGACACTTGAATCGGAAATTCAAAAATTTAAACAGTCATGTGAGAATCCAACAACTCCAAACGCATCCACGACACCACCCTTGGCATCGCCCGCGATGTCTACCAAATCCATGACCATAAATAATAACACGAATGGAAATTTATCATTACCGCCCATTTCAGTAACATTGCCGGGATCATCATCTCCAAGACAAGTACAAATGCACGAAAATGCTGACGACTCTTCTGTATTTGCTCTCCAAAGGTCGAGGTTGATCGAAAAAAATATGCAACAGCAGCATCATGCGGATCAATGGCGATCACCGCCTTGTCAATCGCACTATCAACAGCGTCAAAACTATCAAAGAACCTTTACTCATCCCATACCCAGGTTTCATAGTCAATATCACAATGAAAATTTAAAGTCCGATTGGAATTGTGAAAATGTTGGAAGTTACAATAATCATGATCATGACAAAGCATATCAATATCATCGACCCAATCAGAATCAGGATAATCTGTCACAAACTTATCGACAGCGTTAACACAATAATGTTAAAAGGTTTAGGACAATAAAGAACCAAAAAAAAAAAAGAAAAAAAAAAGGCTTTAAATTGTATGACATGTTTTTCTTTTTATTTTGAGTGCTTTATCGGTGAAGGAAAAGAAAAGCATAAAGAGGTCATGAATTACCACATCATATCGGCTGAAATGCTACACGGTACAAATTATGATCACGCATTGTTTGCTCGTGTGCTGTTCCTTGAAACCTAATGATCTGGGTACATGTAAATTAAATGGTGGAGGGTGTGTTCAAGATGGTTAACAGGTTTACATGCAAAATATAAAAAACATTTATCATTACGAAATGATTTGTAATGCTTTATTTGTTACATATTGAGCCTTTTGACGTATGTATATTACTTGTACATGGAACGTAGTTTTTTTTTTTTTTTTTAAAAAAAACTCGAACAACCTGATAATAATGTTCGAATTTCTAATAAATTTACTTTGGTAATCGTCTTTTTCAAAGTGTACGTTTTGAGAAAGAAGAAATGTAATAATATTTGAACGAATCACACATTGATGTTTCACATATATATAAATTAATCTTTACGTAATCTCATTTTATTTTCTTGCTATAAATAAATTTATATGCCACGGTAAGGATCGTGAATAATTGGTCAATGTAGCATTTAAGCGCACAAGTTTTTTTGAAATCTTTTTTTTTCCAACGACCCGAAAATTTTACCTTCAAGACATGTGCCACAAAAACTTTAAAATGTTTGTTCGTATTTTGAACATCTGAGCAGCTGAACAAAAACTTTAATATAAAAAATAAAAAGACATGTGCTTCTGATCATATGGTAACATCGAGTATTTATTTTCATATAAATATTGTAACAAGAAATAAGAAAAAAAAAAATTTTTTTTCTAATAAATAATAAACAATGAAAAAAAAAAAAAAGGTGCATAAAAAACTAAGCCAATTCGAATCTAAATACGCAGCAAAGATTATCTTCAACTTTTTATGTTGGCCTGTGATTTAACTAATTTTAAAAAAATTTTTTTTTTTTTCATCTCTTTTTAGTTGATTTTCTCACACATATGAACTTCAGTCACATGCGACTTAAGTAATGGTCACAAACGCACGAGCCACCTCGCATCAAGCTAACCAAATGAACGTAGGCTTGTACGAGGGGCCCCTGAAATCCATTATAATGGCATAAGAAATTAACCTTAAATTCTTGAATAAACTTGTAATTTTAGATTGTTCGAGCATACAACGGTGTAACAATTCCGAGTCAAAATTCTTCATTCTTATTCCCCGCTTCTTATGCATTTACTGTGCATATCTAATTTGTTTAATTACTACATTTTTACAGACTCGATTCTCAATCATGACTTTCTAATATCCTTCATATACGAAATTAGTTTATCGTACATGACTACAAAAGTTATCGAGATAGCATTTCAAATTATTTGCATATTTTTGGTGTTTAAGGATGCATTTTAGAGTTAATTGGGCGTATAAAGGAACGCCCTATTAAAAAAAAGGGGATCAATACATGCGACACGGCGCAGTAATGTTGGCTGTGAAATTTATGCATGTTTTTCAGTTCATACCAATACATCGAAGAATTGTTGAGGGGAAAAGCTCTTAATATTATATCATTTATCAAAGGATATAAATTGAAGCTAACGAATCAACAGGGAGTATTTATTTGTACAACGTACGAGATGCCCTCGAGACGGGAAAAGAAGGAAACAGAAGTTTTAAACAATCTGAATGGGAATCTTTCCCGTCAAAACAAAAAAAGTTCAAAACCGTACGGTCCGGTCCATAAAGTGCGATAATCTTTCTTGATTTTTAAACGGTCCAACGCGAAAGAACGTTCTTTTAACAGTAAACACTGAAATGATTAATTATATCATGTTGTAAAACAAAGCCGTTAGGAATCAATCTTCCAAATTAATACAGCTTTAAATGATGTGATCATATGCAAGATTTCCTATTAAATAAAATAAATGTGCATTTTTGCGAATCGTACAATCTGGTTTGTTAAAAAATAAAGAAGCAAACCTTATTTACATAATCTTATTTATGAACAAGTATTGTTTTTTTTTAAAAAAAAAAAAATAAACGTTTGTGTTACCACCAGAATTATTTATTGAAGGTCTTTTATTATCGTTGTCATTATTAATTATTAATTATAATAATAATAATATTAATATTATTATTTATTATCTTTATTATTTACACCAAACATAAAAGAGGCACAACATAAGAAGACAAATCACACCACGCGAAATAACATCACAATTTTTTGCATATCATTCTCTTACAAATACGGCCTGTGGCAATATGACGAAAAAAAAAAATATTGCATAAGGAAGACACCTTATGCATTTTTGTTTATGTGATTTACTTATATATTATAGTAATGTTTATAATACTAGCATAAGTTGTCTCACAGCTAATGTATGCCAATGTTCATGTGACGTTCGAGAAGGAGGGGGGGTCTTTTTCGTGGTATTGCTTCCCTACGTGAACGTATAACAATCAAAACCTTTGTAATAGGTTAGGATGCCTATCATTAATATTAAACAGAAAAAAAAAAAAAAAAAAAGATTAGAATGATAACATCCTTGAGAATGTTCCTAGGTTCAGATCAGGTATTAATCGTCTTAAAAAAAAAAAAAAAAAAAAAAAAAAAAACGCGTAAATTAAAAGTTTTAAAGTAAATAAATTACATTAATATTTTTCCCGAATTTGTTTCTTATCCGATAAAGGATACAATCATATTATTCGTGAATCTCATAAAAGGAATCTTGGCTGTTGTCCGTTCATCGTTGTGGAGATATTTCAATGTGATAAAAATTAATTTAACCGAACAATAAACAATCGTAAGAATTAATCAACAAATGTGGAAGGTTTTGGGGCAATTTTTTTTTTTTTTTTTTTTAAAGAGTAACAACCTGTGAACAAGATTTACAGAAAGTGGTAAACATTAATCTAGACGCCAATTAATGTGTGATATATAGATGCAGAACCCAAAAACATTTCCAATGTAATTCGGCTTCCTCCCGTCCTCTCATGATCTCAACGATAAAATTTCTTTCGTTGGTGCAGATGAACGATGTACAAATCTCGTCATGTTACAATTGATGTGCCTATATTACATATTCGGTTACTCTATAAATAATATATATGCTTATAATATCCGGAATAGGCAAAAATTAAGAGGAATTTAAAAAGACCAGTAAAAAACTTTTATCTCATTCTTATATTGAAGAGAAGTTGAGTAAGTTTGTTCTAGACAAGTATGGAATGGCTTATTGGCAATGTCCTTTCTGGACGAGCATTCAGGCAGTCATATTTCGAAGCCGCGACAATCAATCCTTTTTCTGATTATATTAATTCAGATTCATTTTTACAACATAAGTTTAGTACCTTTTAACTACGCTTGCATTAAAAACTTTCATCAAGACACAAGAGTCCCGATTACTGCAACTATGGCTTGCTTTTATCAATCTCCACATCGTCAAGAAAGTAATTTTGGCGTTTAATAAATCTTATTCTGAACATATCGCCACAAATTTTGAGAGCATTTATGCAAGAGACCGACTTTACATTCCTGTTACACCGCGGCGAATTTAAAAAAGAAAAAATACGCGCGGCAATAAATCTTTACGGTTAATACCGATGCAGTGTTTAAGCTAAATATCAGATAGAGCTCAAATTTTCTTTTTGATGTACATTCCAAATAACGATGAAGGAAGGGAAAAAAAAGGGTAAGCACGTTGTAAAGATGTGCGGGACATGTGAGTAACCTACATCTCTTTTTTTTTTTTTGACAAATTAAAGTTTAAAATTAATGATTCACATATCCCTATTTAGCACAACAGTTTGCATAATCATCTGACTTGTACATTTGAACACCTACATCAAATTAATTGTTAGATGTTCTATTAGTACAACTTGAAATGAAGTGAGATTACATCATTTGTAATATAAATCATTATCATTATTATTACTTTTAATTTTATTATTTACAGTGTGGTAGCTTTTAAAGAAACAACCGAATCGCCAAAGTCGCACGAACGATTTTTGTATATATACAACTATAAGATTTACAATATATTGTTTAGTGGTACAATGAAATCTTATCGTTTTATTTGTTAGTTTTGGACATTGGAATAAATAATGGGTTGTTTACATCACTCATCGGAAAACAAAATATGGGATAAAATGGTGAAGATTGACATATTTATTGACATGTTTGTCACATCATTAGATATTTCTTGTAATTATTCTTGTTTTCATCTCTTTTTAATCTTAAAAATTTTTCTCAGGGTTACCTTATTAATTTTTTAATCTAATGAACAAAAAAAAAAATTGTAGTAACCCATAAAATCAAGAATGTGATGTCACACCATCTTTGTCACTCTGTTTTCTTGTCAAACAACACGTAAAAATAAAAAAAAAAAATTTTTTTTTCGTCAATTAAAATAAATAAATGTATCTATTCTTTGGTTTCGTTTACGACGAATCATTTCATCCAAGTTTACGGACAAATAAAATAACGCGAAACAAGAAATACCTGAAAATTTATTTCCAAAAGAACAAAAGATTCTCATTTCAAATTTCTTAAAATAATATAAAAAAGTTTTGTTTGTATCGGTACCAATAACTTTTAATAAAGCACAAAAAATTTTCAATTGTTACGTTCCAAGTTCTTTTTAACATTCTAAATGTCAATGGAATGGATCCCTTCAGTATACCATTTATGGCATATGTTAAGTTCCGTGCCGAAGGGTTCCATTAGGGTGCTGTTTCGCTTTCTATAAAAGGTGATATTTTCGTATATAATATAAATTATACATATATATTTTTTTTTTAAAAAAAAAATCATGCCGATCCGCGGCATTACTTGTTACTACGCGCTAAATTTTTTAAACTAGTTTATGCGTCGCCGAACATGCAACTTTCTGATAAGGAAAATCTGGTTTACACGTGTTATTAGGCATATCATGAACTTTTTGTTTACTTGCTCTATTCATGAAATATAGATTTTTCTTTTCTTCTCTGAAATAAGAAGGTTTAGAAAAAATGAAATATGTTGATAATCACCGGAAAATCTTGAAAATGTATTAATGAAAAATCCTATTCATACGTATTAGACTCTAATATCATCTTAACATTTAGAAAGATTAGATAGATTAGAATTATTTTTTTTTTTTATTTTATTTAATTAAAAAGCCGTTGAGATAAAGCATCGATAACATCATGTGCATAAATAAATAAATGATTGTTTACAAAGGTCATTTGGTAACCTAAAGACAAAGACATTAATGTGGAATAAAATTCAAAGGCAACAAAAATCCGCCTATTAAATTGACAGATTCATGATAATCTGGGAATTATCAAAAGAATTCATACAATAATTGACAAATAACTTGTATATTATTCAGCAAATTAATTAATTAAATCCTCATGCAGCAAAAGATTTAAAATTAATTAATTACTAGAATCACGTGACCGTATTCGAAAAGTTGATTATGAACGTTAATTGGCCGGGTCAAAACGCGATACCAAGGACACAATTTTACTGATAAATTCACCAGGCTAACCAAATCGAACAAAGGAGCTAGTGAAATAAATAAATATATATATATATATATAAAGGAATGAACATTTCTTTCGTTTGTTCGGAATTTCATCAAAGCGACACGCGATAGTTATTAGGATAGATAAATCTTTATCAAAATTCGATCGACAAGGAAATAACATCACGTGTCAAAATTCTAATTGGTTGGTAATTATAATAATGTAAATTATATTTCAAAAGAAAAGGTAAAACAAATGAAAATAAATTCGCAACAGATCGTGCACAGTAAATATTAAAAAATCTCATTAAAATTAATCATCAAGCTCAACAAAGCGAGGTTCTGACGAAGCTGGTTTTGAGTGTGCAGTAGTAGACTTTGTGGATTTGCTGTCTATGTTTTCACATTTCATTTCTTCATTTTCTTCATTCTTTCTCCCACGATCAAACATTCCCTTGAATTCTTTACGTTGTTTCTCATCTTGCTCTCTGTCTTTCATTTTAAGGTTATACCATTCACGTTTAATTGCCGCGTCTTTCCAAGATGATAGGACTCATTAAAATTACCGTGATAAATGAATAAAAATAATAACCTTTCTTCAATTCTTACCATCAGGATTCTTCAATGTTAATTTCTCCAAATCTTCCCGAGCTTTAGTTGTGTTGCCTTCGTTAATATAAGCCTGAGCTCGACGGAATAAAGCCTTCGTATTTTCAGGATCGTTCTTTATAGCCTAATCAATTACATCATATATATAAGAGTTAATTATACAAAAAAATTTTATAAATTGAAGTTTATTTGCTATACCATGTTCGCATAAGTAAGTGCTTTTGACCATTTTTCAAGTTTTATACAACATGCTATTTCAAATAAAAAATATATTTAAGCTAAAAGATAATCAAAAAGATCAGAATGAATTCATTAACGAATTCACTAACCAGACATATTACTATATACTACGCTCGTGGTCTTCATAA
Source organism: Funneliformis caledonium (assembly GCA_910591825.1). Taxonomy (NCBI): domain Eukaryota; kingdom Fungi; phylum Glomeromycota; class Glomeromycetes; order Glomerales; family Glomeraceae; genus Funneliformis; species Funneliformis caledonium. The sequence goes on from CAJVPQ010000032.1 coordinate 39,699, forward strand.
TATCCTCTTGTAAAGGATCTTTCTTAGGTTCCTCCTCTTGTTCTTTTCGAAAAACAGCAAATGATTTGTTATTTTGAAGGCCACTCAAGTGAAGCAACGCCTAAAAACAGTCGTGTTAAGTAAGAATAAAGTCTATTATTACAATACTAAATTAAAGCTTCCTTTAAAATATAATATATCAGCAACTAACCTGGTGATAATATCGCAAAGCTAAATATCAAAAGAAAAACAAAAAGAGACAAGTTTGTCAGAAAATGATATATTTCAGGTGTTAACAAACAAATATTTGAAGTATTATAAACCTTCTTTCACATCTCCCTTTTTGAAACATTCGTTGCCATTATCCTTCTCGCGTTTTCCAGCGGCAAGTTTATCTTCATTTTCCGACATTTTTTCTTTATATAAATATATATATATGTACACTTTAAAAAGAAGGATGAGGAAAAAAAAAAAAAAAAAGCGATTTTTCATATATGTACTCGTTACACGAAGTCGGACGGGGACGTAAATCACTTTGATGTTGTACGAGCATCCCGAAAAGAAATTTTCAATTTCTTACATCATGACCATTTCTACAGAAATTTTTCAAACGACCTCATTAGAATCTATAAAATCTAATCCTTCCGCTTATGAAAATTTAGAAGCGATCCTTACTAATAAAGATGGACAGGTACCATTACATAAGCGTTTTCGAGCCATTTTTACTTTAAAAAATCTCGCTGACGAGAAAAGTGTAGATATACTTGCCAAAGGTAAGTAAAATAGGGAAATATTTTTTTTTCGAATTGTTTTCGCACATTTCAAATTGATACCACCTATCTTTTTTAGCCTTTGATGATGATTCTGCATTATTAAAGCACGAGCTTGCATATGTTCTGGGTCAAATAAAGGATCCATATGCAAACCCGGTGCTTCGTACCGTCTTAGCTAATAAATCGGAAGATCCTATGGTTCGGCACGAGGTAAACTTTTTTTTGAATCTCTATCCTAATGAAATCTTTTTAAACTCATTTATTTATCTTATCAGGCAGCCGAGGCTCTTGGGGCAATTGGAGATTCATCATCATTAGATATCCTTGAAGAATATCTAAATGATGAATATGCAGTGGTCCGAGAAACTTGCGAATTGGCTATTGCAAGGATTAAGTATGAGAATGATAAAGAAAAACTGGATGTTCCTAAAAGGTTGAAAAAGTTATCTTTGATTCTAACAAAAAAAAAAAATCATGATAATAACAAACGTTTATTGTTAATATTTAGTTTATATACTTCAATTGACCCAGCACCACCAAATATAAAAATTCAATCGGTATCAGAGCTGCGAGAAATTCTTTTGGACGCAAAATTACCATTATTTGAACGATATCGTGCAATGTTTGCATTAAGAAACTTGGGTAACACAGAGGCCGTGTTGGCTCTTGCTGAAGGTTTTAATGATTCATCTGCTTTATTTAGACATGAGATTGCTTATGTTTTTGGACAAATGCGAAGTCCAGCAAGTGTTCCTGCCTTGATTAAAACACTGGAGAATATGAATGAATTATATATGGTTAGACATGAAGCAGCTGAAGCACTGGGATCTGTTGCAACGCCTGAATGTTTACCAGTGTTGAAAAGATTCAAAGATGATCAAGAAAGGGTTGTCAAAGAAAGTTGTGAGGTAGCATTAGACATGTATGAATATGAGAGTTCTCAGGGGTTCGATATGCTGACCGTCTAAGTAACACGCAAGTTTTTGTAATAACGTTCTTTAGCTTTAATTTTAATAATTTAAGGCATTTAAAAAAAAAAGTTGATTTTAAAAGCTCGTCAATTTTCTTTTTAGGAAAAAAAAACTTTACTTTGACATAAGTGAATATTTGTTTGGGGGTCAATTAAAAAAAAAAAAAAAATTAAATTAATTATTACTACCAATAAATAATTTCTTCAATCCTTAACCCATTCCACAAATAGCTAAATCACGCATTTGTTGTAAAACAGCCTCAACCTTAGCATCAACTTGTCTCTCATTGCTAGGAGGAAAGTCTTCTTGCAAACTATTTAAATTATCATAACTTTCTTGACAGAATTTCAATTGAATTTTAACAAAAGCCTCAAATGTGGGATCTATATAAGGAACTCGAAGATCTATTAAATTAGGTAACTCTTTGCAAAGCTGACTATTGAGTGTTTCATATAATTCATTTGCTTCGTTGGCTGCTTGTTCAGCCTTAGATATAAAATAAATAAAAAAATTATTGTTAATAGCGAAAATTTAAAGGAAAACAAAAAAAAGAAAATTATTAAATTGTGACATTACTCTTGGTAATTTGTTTGGATCATCCGATGGTTTATCCACCAATTTACGAACTTTCGCGCGCTGTCTATCGTAATCTAAAAGTTTATTATCTCGTCTTTTAATAGTCTCGTTAATGCCCGGGAAATAAGTACAAAAGCGTAAAATAGGTTCGGTAACAGTTTGTCGATAAGGTTCATCCTATGAAATAATACATTTTAATACGAATTTTTCTTTTTTTTTTTAAAGAAAAAAATGATAGAATTAAATCATTCTGATAAGTTTAAACCCACCAGGAACCTTCGACAATTTTCATCTAATTTAACTATAGCATCTTTATATTTATTTCCAACCAATGATTTATCGGTTGAATCTTCGTAAAAATGACCAATGGTCTCAGCAATTCTCAATTGCGCACCGGACATATCTGTGCAATCAAATAAAATTTAGATTAGTTCAAATTTAAAATAAAATAAAAAAAACTTTAACTATTAGTACTTGCTTCTCATTGAATCCAAATATCCTTTAGCTTCTTTATGAAGTTTTTCACATTTTGATTCAAGACTAATTAAACATAATTATGAATATAAATAGTTGTATAAATAAATTATCGTTCAAATTTTAGAATATTACGCACCTTTTAAATCTTTGTTCTTCTATATCGAAATTTTCATCGACCTTAACGTTAAAATAAAAAAAATTTAATCCAACAAGGAAAGCATGTATACGTGTATGTATATTGTTAAACTTACTGTCTTTTCAATAGTACCAATTTTTTGTGATATCTAAATATTAAAGAAACGAAAAAAATTTAGTATTTGAAAATGATTGAAAGAATATAAGGTAACATCCGAATACCTTTGTTCCAGTACGACCAACTGTTTTTTTGAAACTTGACCTATATTTTCAAAAAAAAAAAAAAAAAAAAGTCGGCTTAATAAAAGTCTCAGGGGGTGTATTTTATCTTTATTGAATAACTAACCAACTCATATTTTATAAAAAGTGAAAAATGATCTTGGGAAAATTTGTATCTAACAGATATATATTGACTGCGGGGCAGGGACGATGATTTTCTGTGTTTCACAGAATTACACAGAATATGGATGATAATTTTTCAAAATTTTAGCCCGATTTATCATTGCATAATTCTGGCCAAATCACAGAATTTCAGGGGGTAATAATTTTGACCAAAAAAGGAAATAAACCTAAAACCAAAAAAAAAAAAAATACATTAGCAGCGGGAGGTTTCGATCCTCCGACCTCGGGGTTATGAGCCCCGCGCGCTTCCTCTGCGCTACGCTGCTTGAACCATGTTATTTTTGATAAATAAATAGTATATATATTAAATTTTGATAGTATCATTATGCCATTCTTGTAAATTAGATTAAATACACACGGGTTTGAATCTTTCATTTAAAACGATTTTGAGTTGTTAGAAAAAATGAATATGAAAACATATTATGACAGTTTCAAAAATTGTGTATTTAATGAAGATGGAGACGGGGTTAAAGTACTTTTATCTATTGCTGCCCCTTACGCTAAAGATCTCACTCTAAAACTCTCACAACTTAATGTAAGCGAATCTGTTTTCTCCTTTTCACCGACCTTAAGAATCTTTTTATTGATTATTTCAATAATTAGCCCAAAAAACTGGAATTGGAGACTCATCGATTAATGGAAAGTCCCTGGGATGAACTTGTTTTACAATATTTCAAAGTTCTTTTAGCTATTTACAAAAATAATTATTATGAAGCTTATAGAGAACATTATAATATGATTGTGTATCCTTAATTGGTTCATAATTTATTATTATATACAAGATACAAGAATTATTCTTACTAAATGATTAAGATAGTACTTTTTTTAGGCTAGCGTCAAATCTGACGCGTTGGATTCTACCTGTTTTATATATGATTTGTTGGGAAACAAGAGAACTCGCAGATAAGGTAATAACAGCATTTATTAATGTTAATTTTGTCAATTGCTAATATTTTTTTTTTATTGCCAAGGCGGATGATTATTTAATAGATAATGACGAAGATCCAAAATGTTTAGAAGAAGCAGCTCGAAATATAAACAAAGGATTCTCGACCTGTATTACGGATAGGTTTTATTTGATTTTAATTTTAACTGTGATGTTCATTTTTTTCTTTTTATCATCATCGACTTTATTTTGAGCTATTTGATTAAATTACTTTAGGTCTCCTCTCACTACCTCACGTAAATGGGGAGTTTATTATATGGCGGGATTTGCATTTAAAACTTATTTCAAGGTAATAGAAAATACGATATATGTATGTATTTTAAATTTTTAAACGATATATCATTATTCTGTTTAAAAAAGGTTAGACAAAGAAATTTATGTACAAATATTTTGAGATCAATAAAAGTCCAGGATTTACCAAACCTTGGGCAATATCCAAAATCTCATCAAGTTACTTTTTTGTATTATCATGGTAGGCTCTTATTTTTGGAAGCTGCATATCAACAGGTAATATTTATATTTATTATCACAATTACTAAGAATTACTAATCATACAAGAAATTTTCGTGATAAAATAATAATTAGGCTGAAGAAAAGTTTGTAGCAGCATTTAAAAAGTGTCCAAGAAATGCAAAGAGAAATAAAGAACTTATCCTTCGTTACCTTATTCCTGTTTTGTTAATTCGAGGTGTTTTACCATCACGAGAATTACTAGCAAGATATCCAACAACGAATGAGCTGTATGGGCCATTTATTGAAGCTATTAGAAGTGGCAACGTTAAAAAGTTTGAAGAAGCCTTGTTACAAAAGGAAAAAATTTTAGTTGCCTATGAAACGTTTCTAACAGTCGAACTTGCTCGTGAAATTTCGATTCGTATTTTATTTAAGAAAGTGTTAGTACCCTTATTAGATAAAGACACTACTAATCTTCAAAAATTCAAAAGTAAAACTAATTTATTATTTATTTATTTATTTTAATAATAGTTATATTCTTAATGATCGCGAATCAAGGATTCCTCTTGATAAATTTCATAAGGCGTTGAAATTTGTTGGATTAAATGTGGAAATGACTGAAGTTATTTGGTTTATGGCTGAAATGATTAGAAAGGTGAAATTTAACACCAACCTTATTGTTTCCATGTTTGACGCAAAAATCATGCTCATAATTTCTTTTCTTTTCTTTTCTTTTCTATAGGGATTTATCAGGGGTTATCTCTCCTACCAAAAAATGTTTTTAGTATTGAGTGAAATCAACCCGTTTCCTCCTGTTGGTAATCAATGCTAATATAATTTTATTTTGATTAAATAAAGTATTTCCGAATGCTTACTTATTCTTAACTAAAAATGGCAGTTAGACCTTCAATTCCCATAATGTTAGTTTACCGTGTCACATTGCTGCGCTTGGACACGCGTTTCCAAATGTTTCGATTTAATAAATTTGCAATAACAAAGCTTTGTTGCCTACATTTTATTAAAATATAATTTACAATGTTCAACTAGGATCCGCTAAAAAATTCGCTTGCGTTATGTATCATTTTTTTTTTTTTTCCCACAAAAATGAACCGTTGAGACAATTTCGAACATTCTGGAATAAATTACATTTTTCGTATTACTGAGCTTACTAATTATTAATACGGTTTTGTAAAGATCCTCACATTTTAAAATCAAATACAAGAAAAAATAGTTTTAAGCAACACAGTTCTTCCGGCAACCTCACGTTCCTGAACAAAGACCATATTTTTAACAACCCTGAAGCAAAACAATATTACTTACCAAAGTGCAAATAAAATTAAAGAGAAGTATGATGTCTCAGTCAAAACATTGCGATGATGGGCCAACTCCGGAAGAATTGCTATTGTCAGGACACCTGGTGGAAAACGACTCTATTCAATCACAGACATACGAGGAAAGAGGTGATCTCGAATGACAGATTGCAAATCTTCAACAGCACTACCCAGAATATGAAATCGTCAGCGACATTGGCTTAGGGCTCAACTGGAAACGAAGGGGGTTGGTTGCCCTTCTGGAACAAATACACACAGGAGGAATCGAAGAAGTGGTGGTTACCCAAAAGGTTTGAGTTTAAATTATTTATTTGCTTTGATTTATTGTTTTTATTTTGCTAACTTTTTTATTAGAACCGATTGTGCCATTTTGGATCTGAGCTTGTGGAATGGATCTTTGAGAAGAATGGAATTCGGCTCATGGTATTCAGTACAGATGTTAATGCCGAGAGTAATGAAGCCGGAGAGCTTGCAGAGGACTTGCTCTTAATCATTACGGTATTTGTGGCAAGACATAATGAAATACGTTCAGCCGTCAACCGCAGAAGAAGACGAGAAGCTGCCCAAGCCTAAGAAGATCAAGTGTTCCAAGACTCCAGCAGGCAAAATACAACATATCCGTCTCTTTCCTACACAAGAAGAGCGGTTGAAACTTAGACAATGGATTGGGATAACACGCTGGACATACAATCGATGCCTTTCTGCGGTCGAAAAAGGTGTCAATCGAAACAAAAAGGATTTGTGAGCACGATATCTTAACGCTGTAAACTTTAAGAATGATTCAAAACTTAAGTGGGTTATAGAAACTCCTTATAATATACGAGATGAAGCAATGAATGACTTGCTTAAAGGATTTTCTTCCAACTTTACTGTTAATCGTAAAAATTTCAAGATGAAGTTCCATTTCAAAAAGGATTCTCAACAGTCTATCGCAGTCTTATCAAAGCATTGGGGCAAGTCTCGTAGCGAATACGCATTTCTTCACAAAATTAAGTTAGCAGAAACTCTTCCAAATAAACTTAAATATGATAGCTGACTTGTTCTGAATCAGCTTGATGAATTTTATCTTTGTGTATCCAGACCACTTGAAATACAGGCCGAAAACCAAGGTCCTATATTTCAAAAGGTTTTTATCTATTTTTTTTATTATTTATATTATCTTTTAAATTAAAACTTCAATCAATTATATATTTAATAATTTAATAAGAAGGATCAGGAGTGATTTCTCTGGATCCAGGTGTACGTACATTCATGATTGGTTATGATCCAAGCGGAACAGATGTTGAATAGAAAAAAAATGACATTGGCTGAGTTTATAGATTATGTCATGCATATGACAAATTCCAAAGCAAGAGTGACCAAATTCATGGAAAAAAAAATAAGCGAAAATTTTACAAGTAAAATTTATTTATTAATTATTTATTTATTTAATATTTATTTATAATTTAATGTATTTACTATTTTTTAATTGTAGATTACGTCATGTTATACTGCGAATTTATAAGAAAATCCATTGTCTTGTGAATGATTGTCATTATAAGCTGGCTAAATAACTTTGTGAAAACTATCGTATAATACTACTACCTGAATTTCGCATCTAAGAAATGGTCTGACGTGAACAACGACACATTAGTTTCAAGACTGCTCGAGCTATGTGTACATGATCACATTATTGCTTCTGATAGCATTTAGTTCATAAGTCACGTGAATATCTATGGTGTCAAGTTGTAATTTATACAGAAGAATACACAAGCAAAACTTGCAGATTCTGTGGTTATATTCATAAAAAATTAGGTGGATCTAAGGAATTTTGCTACTCCTGATGTAAAATAAATCTTGATAGAGACATAAATTGTGCTTATAATATTCTCTTAAAATATCTTACCCTTACAAATAAGGAAAAGGAATCAGCTTAGGTTGACGTAAGAGTCTATTCCCTTATAGGACTTGTTATTGCCAATTTAAACTTTGCTTAATAATGTTGTGAGCGAAACTGAAATTTAATTTCTGGCGAAATTATCAAAACTTGATGAAACTAGTTTTATCATTTATGCAAATTCTGAAACCTAATGAAACCTCTGAAACCTGACGAAACATCCAAAATCTGATGAAACTTTCAAAAATAACGAAACCTCCGAAATAATTATATTTAATTATATTAAATTTAATCACAATAATTGTAATATTTATTTAAAACTTTATTTATAAAATGAAAAAATTTTAATAGATGTCAATTTACATTTAACCAATGTGTCCAAAAAGTTATACTAATTACAAATAAGCTTCAACTGCTAATTTAGGATCCCAATCCTCATCAATTTCCTCTTGATTTATTTTATCATTATTGGCTTCCTCTTCCAAATTAATATCTGAATCTTCAATAAATTCATCAAGACCTTCTAAAAATTCTGATGCATTAAGATCTAAAATATTATCTAAATAAATGATGTTTTTATCAGTATTATCATCATTTTCTAACACACCCACATCATTTGTTTTATCATTTAATTCTTCTTCAAATTCATCATCTTCATATAAATTAGCATTATACAAAATAGACTGCAATTCCTCACTTCCTTTTTTAATATCATAATGTGATAACTCTTTTTTTGCATTTGCAAGATAAAATGCTGCTAACTTTTGCATTCTTTCAATTTTTTCTAAATCAAGTCTAGTTCTACGTTTTCTATAAAACCAGCCAAGAGATGACTATATTCTCTCGCAAGAAGCAGCATAAGGAGTTATTGAAAAGAGTTTGATAGCAAGCTGTGTAATATGATTTTGACCTTTTGGTAAAGAATCATCTATACAATACCATCATACCATAGGAGAATTATTGAATTTAAATTGTAAATCATATGGTGGATCTCTTTTTTTATATGCAGCTAGTTGTGACATTAATTCACCACGTTCTTTGCCTGATTTTGCCATTTTATCATAAAATGTATCAGCTGCTAAAAGAATACGACAAAATATACCTTGTATCTACACTTGACATAAATAAAAATATAAAAATATTTAATATTATAAATATAAGAATTATTAAATTATTTTTTAAATATTTCATCAATTTACCATTAATACCCAGATGTAAAAAAAAGCATAATAAATACGTATCATCATCAAATTTAATAAATCATCGATTAAAAATTGCAATACAATTTTGTCAAAATTCTCAATGATCATTTTTTGGTAATTTTTTAATAGCTGCTCCTAATCGTGCTAATCTTAAATAACAATCTGCTAAGGTGCTTGTTTGTGATTCTAAAGTAGCAATACTCTTTTTAAGTGGATGCAAAGTAAAAGCTAATATACGACAATTATCAAAAAATGCATGGCTTCGTAAAATACTTGATACTGCAGTAGAAAGCATTTCTGTATAATCTGAACGCATCTGAAATTATTATAATATTTTTAATTTAATAA
>CAJVPQ010000033.1:0-48686 GCA_910591825.1 Funneliformis caledonium
ATTTAAAAAAATTTTAAAAATCTCTCGAAAATAAGCACTCTTATAATAAAAAAGGGGTGCTTATTTTCAAGAGTATACGGTACAAATTGTATATAATTCAAAGAGAATCTGAAATGAGCAATAAAAATTTAGAAATATACTATTAAGATTATGAGAAGTGCAAAGTACTTAAATAATTAGACCGTTCTTATAATATAATTTGAAGAAAACTTAAGTAAAATTAAATATGATAGTTTTTAAAATGCTGTATTTCTATTAATAAAATAGATCAAAGTTGACAAGGTAAACAACAAGATGCTTAAAGGATTAAATATACTAATAGCAAAAAAATATATAGTATATAGTAAAAAAAAGAAGTTAAGTGTATCAGTTTAAAAATTTTAAAGGGACTAAAGCACAAATATTTTTTAATTTGAAGTGTAAAGATCATCATTATTTTCAATAACAATCAATATTCATAAATTTTGAGAAATATAACAGATCTACCATAAAAAACTGGGAGGATAAGAATATAGTTTTGATAGTACCTATCAAATGTAACTAGAAAGGTAAAAATGAAATGATTTATTTTAGAATTCAAATACTAGTTTATCTTATATAGGTAATTTATGTTTAACTATAATTTTAATTAAATATATTATAATTTTTTAAAAATTTATTTATAATTTTTTAACTACTTTTTCTTAAAATTAAAATAAATTTTTTTTTAGTTTAGATTTATATTTTATATATTTTTTTTTTTAAAAAATAATAATTCTATAAATTAAATTAAGATTTAGATTTTAAATAAATCATAAATAAAGATATTAAATTATTTTATCTTTTATATAAATACTAAATTAATTTATATATAAAAATATTATTATTTTTAAAAGTTAAGTAAGTAACTTTTTTATAAAAAGAAATAAGTTTCTAATAAAAATTATATATTTTTTATAATATTTTCATTTAATACTATTCTTAAATCATTATTCTATTATTATTAAACTTGATTATTAATAAGATTTTTCAAATCTATTATTATTTATAATATTAAAATGAAATTTATTACTTAAAATAGTATTATTTTATTTTTATTTTAAATTTATCTCTTAAATTATAAGTATAAAATTATTTTTAAAACATTTTAGAAAACAAAATATTTTAATATAATGTTTATAAAAAGATAAAATAAAATTTTTAGATTTATCATATTATAATGCATTTATTTAATATAGTCAACTTTTGATATAGCAAACTCTTAATATAACAAATTTTTTGAACAAATATAATAAAAATACTCTTATTATAGTGAATTAACTAATCAAATTTCTTAAAATCTTCATTATAATCTTATAATGAAGTTGAAATCTAGAATATAAAATTCATTATAACAAGAGTTGACTGTAGTAGTATTTTTAATTTTTTAAAATTAATAATCATCAATATATATTAATTTTTCAATTTTTAATTTTTAAAAATAATTTATTAACTAATAATTACAAAAATATAAAATTTAGTTTATTGAATTTATCATATTAAGATCTATTAAATGATAATATATTTATATTTCTGAGATTGATAGATAGCAATATATATAAATTTAAAATTTTAATTATTTTTATAATAATTTATTATTTATTTATTGCTTGAAAGATACTTTTATTATAGTCAAAACTATACAATATCTGTCTATTTATCATAAAATTAACCAATTAAAATTTAAGATCATGTGTAATATAAATACATGTCTTTACTCTATTTTTTTCATATGATGCTATATTAACAAATTAACTTTATATAAATTCAGTGTTGTATTAAATTACACTTTAGATATTACACAATAGTTCTCATTCTCTAGTCTTTAAAAAATCACTAGTTAATTACATTTTTTTTTAATTTTTACTTAGAAAATATCATAAAATTTATTATAAAAGTATTAATTTTTTAATAATATATTTTAAAATATTTAAAAATAATTAAAAATGATTATAATTAAAAATAAAATTACCTGTAAATTTATAGGCAAAACAATTAAAGAAATACTATTAATATCACTTTAAGCATATTTTTATTATTTTTTAAATAAAGGATTTTTTAATTTATCATGCTTATTTTATATATATTAATAATACTAAGGCTAAATTAGTTATAATGTTTATTATATAAATTTTATTTTTATTAATAAAAAGGTTAGTTTTACTTGAATAAAAAAGAATAAAAATTTTTTTTACAAATTATCTTAATAAGTGATTCTGAGAATATTAAATCTAAAAATTTAAAAGGTTAGCATTTATTATTTTTAGAAAATTTAAATAATAAATATTATAAACTTTTATGTTATTATCTAATTAAGTTTAAATAAATTGCTTATTAAATTTGATTGATTGAATTACAATATTTAAATTCAAAAAAAAAAAATTATTATACTTTTAGATAAATAATAATGTATATTTACATAATTTATATAAGGCAGTCTAGTATTTAATTATTTTATATTTGTGTATATATTGTCAAAAAAATAAAAATACTGATTAGATATAGGTTTTCCAAAATGTTTTTTAAATGCAAACTCTAGTAATAAATAAAGAATTATATCTTTAAATTAATATCATATTATAATTATTTTATTTTCACTATTTGAATTTTTATTATTCCTTAAACTGTAAGTATAAAATTATTTCTAAAACATTTAAAAAACTTAAAATATTTTGATATCTAATGATTATAAAAAGATGAAAAAATTTTTTATATTATAATGTATAATAATAATATTTTTAAACTTTTAAAATTAATAATTATCAATATATATTAATTTTTTAATTTTTTAATTTTTAAATATAATTTATTATCTAATAATTATAAAAATATATATATAACTCTTTAGCGATCACTCAATCAAGAATTTTTACGTAAAATTTATATGTTTAAAGGTAATTATAGCTTAGCTTACAAACAAAAAATAAAACTTCCTTTTCAAAATTTTTTTTTCTTTTTATTCTTCTAAAACCCTCTTATTCTAAAAAACAGTTTTTGTTAATCCAAATAATGATGTTTTTTGTTAAAATATTTTTTTGTTACTTTTCATAACTATTTTTTTTACTTTTTCTGCCTTTTTTTTTTACTCACAAAAGTGGATATCAGGAGTATTCCAAATGATTATCAGGATCGATAATAATTTTAAATCAACTAATCGTATATGATGATTTTCTCATTACCTTCTTAAACAAGTACACTCTTTTAGATCTCTAATATTATAGAGCTTACTGATCTTAATAGGATTTTCTAGTTTTTATAGCTGTGATTTAGGCTCTATACAATAACTGCCAGCGGCTGTAATCTGAATTGACAAACATATTAATATAGAAGTTTGAAAGTATAGAAGAGCCTTTAACAAAACTTAGTAATATGAATGTTTTTATGATAGGAGGTCGTTGTAATTAGAAATTAATCAGGAAACTTAGCTAGAAACTTGTTGAAGTCAAAATTTTTTTATTAGCTTCTTTTTTGGTTTAACAATAGTTTAAGTTACTTATTTTTGTATTGAATTTAAATTTAGGATAGGAATTATTGTTAAGTAATAGAGAAGGCATAGTAATAATCTAGTTATCATGTGTTGATGGAGACTCTTTTATAATTGTCTCTGAAATATGGCAGAATGACCGATTGTTTTGGGCTAGTAAGTTTTTAACTTGCAAGAAATTTTAAGAGTTCAATTTATTTTTTTTCTACTAAATGTATCTGGTTTTCAGGATTTCCATGTATTAACCTATTGGATTTGAATTTTTATAATAAATATGAGCATCACTACATCTTTAAAAATAAAATAATTACAAAAATATAAAAGTTAATTTATTGGATTCATCACATTAAAACCTATTAAATAGTTATATTTTTATATTTTTAAGATTAATAGATAGCAAGATATATGAGTTTAAAATTTTATTTTTTTTTAATAATTTATTATTTATTTATCTTTAAAAAATCACTAGTTAATTACATTTTTTTTTAATTTTTACTTAGAAAATATCATAAAATTTATTATAAAAGTATTAATTTTTTTAATAATATATTTTAAATATTTAAAAATAATTAAAAAGAATTGTAATTAATAAATAAAATTGTCTACAAATTTGTAAGCAAAACAATTGAAGGATAAAGGAAATTTCTTAAAGAACAATAGACCGATGAATTTCCTATATTGTATTATTCATATGAATGAGAAAATCTTTTAATCAATTTAAAAATATATAGAGGAATTCATGTATAATCTCTGTCCGGATATCCTGAAACTCATCATACCACGGTAATGAGCCTTGAATTTATATTTTATCATGTATCATTCGGTCATTAAGAGTAGGTTGGTAAAGTCTGTCCTGGTCCGGTCCTAGTCCTGGAACCCATAAGTCTTTTTTTACAAACCTACAGACTGCCGCATATAATAAATCCTAGGACTTAGGTCTGACCAGATTCGGTCCCAGGACTTAGTCCTAAGATTTAGGTCTGACTAGTCTTTTTTTTATCTGATTAAACGTTGCTAAGAGTTTTATCGTATTTTATCATATTACATAGTTACACAATTCGATCACTGATCCACTGAATCATTAGAAGTTTATTGAATGATACATACATATATAAATCGCAAATATTTTACATTTTGTCATGCTACACCTAAATCCTTTCACAATAAAAACACTTCGCTACCAGATATTTTTTTCGTATCAAAAGGTAAAGTTTCTTTTTTTTGTTTTTTTTTAATTACTACAATTTGCTCATTATCAATCCAACTTTTGACAATGATGCTCTTGTATTTTGGTAGCACCCAAATCTTTTTTATTTAGATAGAAACGAACGTAACCAAACATAATAGAAACTAATCACATCACGCCAAGATAATTTTTTCATATCAAAAAATCAAAAAAAATAAAACTTTTTTTTTCTTTTTTTGTTTTTTTTTGCTTTTGTTTTTTCAATTACTAACTACTATTTCCTCTAATTTGCTCACCAATTTTATTATCGATCCAACTTTTTGTACATAATGATGCCCTTATGGTTTCTGAATGTAATCGATTTTGAGTCTTACTAATGGTATTGCCTGCAATGGAGAAAGCTTGTTCACAAGCTACACTTGTTGCTTGTATTACTAAATGATCCTAGCAATCAATGAAAGTATTAGAAATTCGTTAGAATGAGCCTACCACCAAAGAAGCGGATCCACATTTTCATCTTGTGGTAGGGCCAAGTATCGTTCTATTTCTGCAAATTCAGAATTAGAACTAGTTGAAGTTTGTGTGGCTTGGATTCCTAAATGATGTTTCTTCAGTTAATGAAAATAATTTCGTGGTGATGTAGAATTTTGAGGGAAAATTTGAGATTGTAATCTTTGTGTAAAATATAAAGAAAATTGGTTTTGTAAAGCATTAACTGCCTTTGTCATTTGTTTACCTAATTCAAAAAGAGAGATTTTATTTTGGGGTCTAATATGGATACAATAGTAGTTGCATCATCAATAATTGTCCAATAGTCTTCAAGTTTTTGATTAATTGAAGCGGCTAGCATATATTGGTCAAAATTCTCCATTTCTATACAATAATTTAGATGGTCTCGGATTCCATTAAAATAAAATTGTATATCGGCTACGGTTGGATACATCGAACCCGAAAGGACCTTGATTGCTCTTTCAATAGGTTCTAAAATAGTAAGTATTTCCTATTTATTATATTAAAAAATGTTTAATTTTATAATCTAAAAAAATTACTAATATGTAATATATATATATATTTACCTTTATTTTACTACATGTTGTAATATCCGGTATTAAATTATACAAATTTTCATGTCTAATCGCAAGCATTCTTAGTGCTATTTCTATTCATTGAAACTTGTGAAGCATGTAATAGGTGGAATTCCACCTTGTTTCGATATCTATTTCTGGTCGCAAATACTCAAGTTTTTCTACAGTACATAATTCACGTAAATTATCACATAATAAAAATGAGTTTTTAATCTTTATCATCATTATTCGTATAATTCGGATATCTTTATCAATAATCTTCATTTCTTGTTTAACTGCCAGATTGAGTATATGAGCTGAATAATGATAATGTCTAAAAGATAAATTATCCAAGGCTCGTTCAAATTCTTCCTTTAACTGTTATTCACACACCACTATCGCGGATTCATTATCTGTAGTAAGCGCTAATGTCTTATTTATTAGATTAAATTCTTCAAGAACATTACTAATTGTATTTGCAATATTAACTCCTGTATGCTGAGTTTTAAAAGGAACTATGTCAAGTAAAAATCGCTGAAGATCCCAATCTTGATGATATAATGAATTGTTAGACCAAGATATAATTCACTATTCATTGTTGATGTCCACATGTCGGCCGTAAAAGATACTTTTCCTGGTATTTTATTCAAATCATATTTAATATTTGAACGACGTTTATTGAACTCTAAAATAGTCATTTCTTTTATTTGATGCCGATCTGAAACTCTATAACGAGGGTTAAAAACATTCATCATTTCAATGAATTTTTTGTTTTCAACAACATTAAATGGTTGTTGATTATCAATTATCTAAATAACAACTGAATGATCTCGTTCTGATTTTTCTTTTATAAGCCAGGGAGTTGTACATTTAAAATTGAGTACTGTTTGATTACTTTGAACTTTTGGAATTACTATACTATGTTTATTAGAAAGGTGACGTTCCAGGGTAGAATTATCCGACTTTTTAGAAAATACTTCATTACACTTTTTACAAACAGGTATTTTTGGATGATCTTTGGTTTCATAATCTATATAATTCCACAAAGATGAAGTTTTACGTGAATTTTGAAAATCTTTAGAAGAGGTTTGAGTAGGTTCTGGTTCAACTTCTGGTTCATTATCTGAATTATTAAAAGAACTCATTGTTAAGTTGTGTAAGTAAATAATAGTGTAATGAAGCATAACGTGAATATATATAAGGTTAGATCAGAAAATTTTTTTATGTTACACGTTCTTAATGCAAATGATACTTAAATTAAAACTAATTAAACTATAAAAATCATTTCATTTGTAAAATACTATTTTAACTTTAATAAAATAACTTAAAAATAGAACAAATTTTAAATTAGTTTAAAAGTTTAAAAATATAAAAGTTAAATGCAATATAGATTATAGTAGTATTAGTAAATAAATTTTAATATGATTGGTCGGGACCTATTTAGGATTAAGTCCTTATTGGTCTAAAAAATTGGACCTAAAGATTTATGGACTTAGTCTAAGGACTAAGTCTTTGAGTTCAGGACCTAAGACTTTACCAACCCTAATTAAGAGTAAGTATTAATTGCTATATAAAATTTCATCCTCCAAAGAATTGTGGGATTATGATCGACATAATTAGCCAATAAAATTTTGAAAATTTGACTTTTGAATTATTGACATGGGTTTACATATTTGTTTACATATGAGTGTGATTTTATTGAATTATTATTTCCAATTGTAATTGCTTGTTTATTATTACAATGATAAATATTCACAAAAGAGTTTATCTAGGGAAACGTTCATTATCTTTCTCAAAGGAACAATGATCGTTGCTAAGATCACATATCCTTGACACGCCGACATCATCAAAAAATAAACGTTTATATTGGGCTAAAAAAAAAGAGTTTTGTAATACGAAATGAATTAAAAAGTTTTAAAAGAGCACTTCCATAAAATAGTACTCATCGAAAATTCATTTGCGTATTTGACATCTAAAAATTTTATATTTCCAAGTATATAGAATTTTTTTCTCTTTAATTAAATCGGATACAATGCATCTCTGTTGAACTAAATCTGGAAGGAATCTAGTTAATTCTTCTATTAAAATTCTTATCTGGGATCGATGATTAATTCACAAACTTCGCATATTTTCAATATTTCTCAATTCTTTTATTATTAAACGTAAACTCTCTAATACTAGTTCAACAATTTAAAATTTGGGTAACAAACATTTTGTGGTTTCTTGCAAATTATTAAATAATTCTATATGATCTTTAAAAATTCACACTGTAGTCCAACAAAGGTATGAATTTCGTCCAGTAACATATATTGTGGCTGAGAACCGAACCGTTTGATATTCAAAATTTGCTTTCATATATTCGAAAGTTTTTTTTAAAAAAAAAATTTTCAAACGTCAAAATGGTTTCGAGTATCAATATTCTTTCGAATATCGAAAACCTTCCATGTCTTCCATTTTACTTTTATATTTTTATTTTATTTTTTTTTAGGAACGTTCTTTTTTTTCATTGGGGTCCTAAAGTAAGTCTTGCAGAGGGTTCTTTTTTTAGAGGGTGGGTTATTTTTCGATATTCGAATAAGTAAAATTTAGATTCTAATATTTGAATTTTTATTATTTGCAAATGAATATCCTATTTAAATGGAGAAGTTTTAGTGAACATTCAATCCGAAACAGACATTTCTCATCAAGAACTAAGTTATTTCCTGATCTGATAACGTAGATTTGTTAAAAATACCGTCAATGATCTAAAAATATCCAACTGAACTAGAATCAAATTAAAAGGATGTTATGATAGTATAATGGACGAATAACTGATGAATCAAATATAAGATAACTTGATAATTTCCCGTTTTACCAAATCGTTTGGCAAACATAAATTTAATCTAACGCTAGTAAATTTTTTTAATTAAATGCAACCATCTTTATTTAATGATTTAAGATTTTATTTGTCTTCTGCTTAAGTCTGTAAAGAATCTAATAAAAGACTTTTTCTTAGATTCCAAATGATCGGGAAGATCCAGTTCCTATCAAATATGAGAAACAAAATTAACTTACGATTGAAAAAAAATTTATCTATCTAATACTGGCTTATATATACCTTTGTGATTTGATTGAGTTTTGGCTGCAAACGATTTATCTTAATACGTAAGGAAATTTGTAAATCCGACAATTCCTAAATAAGATAAGATATTAGAATTTGTAAACATTATTTTATATTTTTTTAAAAAACATAATCAACTTACTTGAGGAGTAAGTAAGAGCTCAGAAGTCTTAGAATCTTTGTATAATAAAGATTTCAAAAATTTCTCGATCTCAACACTATTTTACATTAAGGAAATGTACATTAGATCATTAAATTAGGAACAAACTACATCTAAAAATTCTTAATTACCAAGATTTCAAAAGCTCTTGTTGCGATTCCCACTCTTGTTCAATTTTATCAAGTGAAGTTTTCCTCATATTTTCAATTTCAACGAATCTTTCTTTTAAAGATTCATATGTAGTAAACGGTAAAAGTTTCTCCTCTTTTGCATGTCCCGTAACTATTATTGAAGATTAAATAAAATATGCCAATAAATACTTAACTTCACATATAATATATATTACTTACACAAATCCAAGTTTAATAAATTTTTCAAAGATAATAAAAAATCATCGTGGCTTTCTATCACTGTTTTATTGATAGATTGTTCTGTAAAATCTGCCCCTGACATAAGGTTCTGTTGATAAATATTCAATGCAAAACATTAATAACATAATAAAGGATAATTTCATAACAGATGCTTTGTGTAAAGTGGAAAATATTACCATCCGCTTATTAATGTTTTCAATCCTCTTTTCTAAAT
The DNA here is from genome assembly GCA_910591825.1 of Funneliformis caledonium. Taxonomy (NCBI): domain Eukaryota; kingdom Fungi; phylum Glomeromycota; class Glomeromycetes; order Glomerales; family Glomeraceae; genus Funneliformis; species Funneliformis caledonium. The sequence continues at coordinate 9,598 of CAJVPQ010000033.1, forward strand.
CTCCATTTAAATTTAAAAATACTCTATGAAGTGATTCCTGATTATACATTTCGACGCAAAAGGTTTGTGCCACGAATTGATTACGTGCTTGCTGCGTTAATAGCTGATCAATAACCTGAATGAACAAATACAGTTAATTTCAACAACAGTATACATTAACAGAGGTTATCTAGTGAAAAGCAACTTTTGACCTACAAAGTCTAACCGATCAATCACGATTCGTTGAGATTGTAACCTAACTTTACAATCAGCTGCCAATATTGGAGATTCCACTTCTAGATAAGCGAGATTACTTAATGAAGAACCTATTCGCGAGTCCATGACATAATTGATTTGTTTACTAAGTAATGAATTGCTATTCGTATTCTTATCCAAATTTGATTTTAAGGAATTAAAGTCAGGAACAAAGGAATAAATTCTCGTAGCTTCATTTTGAATCACTTGCAAAAATGTTGACAAGTATTTGAATTCAGTACAAGCTTTTATATATTTGAGCTGTGTCATTGGATATAAGTTCTTGAGACGTGCGACTTCATCAGCCAAATTATATGATTCGAGCTTTTTCATAATATCCTATATAAAAGAATATTTAAAAGAATTCCTTGATTGCATTACTTTTAACAAGAAACTTGTCTAAAATATAAAATATCATTTCATACATTTGAAAAAAACATCTCACAAAGTTGTTGCAATTCGTGTGTAAATGATTGATCTATGTTCATTATTTCAGTAATCTCATTAGCACACTGATATATCAAATTCATCTGTTGCTTCCCTACAAAATTCAATAAAGGAATAAGTACGTAATGAAATTAATGCGTCAGACGCGTGTATTTACCTTTTCCTTCAGATAATTTCCTTTCTGATAATAATTCGGAAATTGTTGTCATCATCGCTGCCGTGCCTATATCAAGCTTTTATTAAAAAAATGTCAATATTTATTATCGAATTTAAGTATAAAAGGAGGAATTTGAATATAAGAACCAAAACCTTGACAGAATCTTGCTCAATTTGCTTGTCGATTTCTTCATTTTTTTCATCTAGATCACGACTAATTCTTTTTAAATCTGCAAGCTGTCCTTCAATATTTTCTAAATTGCATCTAATGTTTAACTATCTGATTTAGTAAAAAAAAAACAGCATAAAAAATGATTTTAATAAATAAATAATTTTAATTACTTGAGTATATCATGGTGACGCAATAAATGATCTCGGGTTTGCCGTCCAGAATTGATCTCATTTTCAATGTCTTCTAGTTCCTTTCTATCATATAACGAGACGATCAAAATCATCAAATCCAAAAACAATCATTTGTAAAAGTAATTTAAATCATATACATACTGTTGCTTCATTAAAATGGAAGGGTTACTGAAAAAAAAATGTCAATTTAACAATACATATTTCTGTTAAATAAACCGAACGCGTCTCTATTCCCCCCAAAAAGAAGAAACTAAGTATTTTAATAACTTACATCCAATCATCTTTAATGTCAATAACATTTTGTTCAACATCGATATTTGTACATAACCAATCGAGTATATTACGTGTTTCTAAATGTTCATACGCCCACAATATTTGTTTTGGTTGTAAATTTGATATATTCGGATAGCCCAAGTTCGTTAATAAAGTTATAAATTCGTTGGCGCTTGAAATGGTCATTATTTAAAATTGTTCAACTTATTGATTTATTTTTTTTTTAAAAAAAGTTGGTAAATAGATCAACCATTTTGGAAATATTACTCGTGTTTCTAGGACAATAATTTGAAATTACAATTTGATAGTGCTGGCCAAATTCCAATCATAAAATGATCAACATAAATAGGGCCGATCAAAAAATTTTTCAGGAATCTCATTTATTTAATTTAATTTAAAATGTTCACAACTACCTTAAAATCCAAATTTAATAACATTATTATAAATCTTTATCAAAATAACACGACTCATTTGAAAAAATTTTCTACACAAAATCTTTACCGAGAAAAATGGGAAGCGATTATTGGGTTAGAAATTCACGCTCAAATAAATTCAAAGAAGAAGTTATTTTCTAGTGGGTGGTTATTATCATATCTAGAATAGGAGTACTTTTTATCTTGTAATTACTGTGATGAAGTCTAGCAAATTTAATAAAAGTTTGAACATTTTCAATGATGAAATCAGCATCATCTACCTCCTTCAACGAACCTGTTAATACGAATGTATCAGTGATTGATGCTGCTTTTCCGGGAACCATCCCGGTAATTCTACGCATAAATTTTTTATAGAATAATTTATTCAAGAACAAATTAAATGTATTAATTAATTTTATTATTTTATTTTTATTTAAGCGTTTAAATCCTAAATGTATAGATCTTACGGTTGCAACGTCTCTAGCGTTATCGGGAAATGTTCAATTGGTTTCATCCTTTGATAGAAAGCATTATTTTTATCCAGATTTACCAGCTGGGTATCAAATAACACAACATTATGGTAAGCGAGCACAACTATTAATAGATTATCGATGATTAATGTCAACAGAATTTAACTTTTATGATGGTTTAAATTAGCTCCAATATCCCTTGGTGGAAAAGTGACGGTGTCACCTTTAGATGGACTTGAATACGAAAAAGATATTAGAATAAAACAAATTCAAATCGAACAGGTGAAGTAAGTTATTATAGTTTATTCGGATTTTTAAGAACATTGTTAAATCATTTATTCTCTTTATAGGATACGGGAAAAAGTATACATGATGTAAGACCTGGGATGGCGTTAATTGACTTAAACCGTGCGGGAACCGGTCTAATGGAAATTGTGACGGAACCTGACATGAGAACATCAAAAGAAGCTGGTCTCGCTGTTCGTAAGTTACAAGCATTGTTTCGAGCCATAGGGTCTTCGGATGGAAACATGGAAGAAGTTAGTTTCTTGACAATTTATTTCTATTTTTTGATGACTTTAAAAATTCATTTGTTTTATTCAATTTTTAAGGGGTCATTACGATGCGATGTAAACGTTTCTGTACATGAGCCGGGAACTCCCTTTGGTACAAGATGTGAAATCAAAAATTTAAATAGCGTTAAATTTTTAATGGCTGCTGTTGGTAACACCAGTTTTTAACTTTCATCAATTATTTTGAATTCGTTATTAATATAAAACTGTTTTTGTTAGATGTAGAAATTGAACGCCAAATTGCCGAGTTAAATAAAGGTGGAACTGTCATTCAAGAAACTAGAGGTTACAATGTTGCTACCAACCAGACTTTTAGATTGAGAACTAAAGAGACTTATACCGATTATCGATACATGCCGGAATCAGATTTACCTCCATTAATACTTACTAAAGTACGGTATCGTTTATATATTTGTAGTTTGTTGATTTGTTAATGTCTCATAAGTTAATCAATAATCAATATTTTAGGATTATCTTACACGCATATATAATAGTCTACCAGAGCTACCCGATGACCGTAAAAGAAGATTGATGAGCCAATATCACATTTCATTGAATGATGTTATGTCATTAATGCGTGAAAATGGTGGTGTAGAGTATTTTGAGGAAGTAATGTCGATAGCCTTTATTTTTGGTTAATTATTGTGTAAATTATTGTTTATTAGGCTTGTTTTCTTTTTAGGTAGCAAAAGATCGTAACTCTCGTCATGTAGTGAATTGGATCACTCACGAATTGTATGGTCTCCTAAATATCAAAAATATCAAATTCGACCACAATCCCGTAACAACACAACAATTAGGTTCCATAATTGATTCCATTGAGACGGATGAAATTACAGGTACTGTATTGTATAATTTCAGAACTTGATTTTTTCTTTCAAATTTGATGCTGATTCTTAATTTATTATATAAAGCCAAAATAGGAAAGAAGGTTCTTGCCCAAATGATATCAGGAGAAAAACGTCTTACCCCTGATATTATACAAGAAAAGGGATGGAAACAATTAACAAATATGGATGAATTAGAAACAATTTGTAAAAATATTATATCCAAGAACTCTGAACAGGTTGGTTATATAGATTTCGAACTCATTCTTTTTGTCTTAAAATTTTTTTTTTTAAAAAAAAAAAAAAAATTAAATTATTATAATTTGCAGGTATACCAATATAAACAGGGTAATAAAAATATATATCAGTGGCTTGTAGGACAAGTTATGAGAGAAACTAAAAGTAAAGCAAGTCCTAAATTGGTAAATGATATATTAACAAAATATTTAGATTAGTTGTTACACTTTAGATCAATTTAAATTTCATATCTGCTTATTTGTAAATAATTTGATGTTAATATTCATTTATTTCATAAATATATTATTAAAAGAATGATATTAAAACAGAATTGATGGTTATCATCGTGATGATTTTTATTGCTAACTAATAAACTTGTCTCTCTAAATTTAAACGATAAGCTCGGTGTGGCAAATAGAGAGTTGCGAAAATCAAAGCTCCAGCCTACTTAGTAACTTCTGGGTGTGCATATATCTCGCGGGTGTTGGCTAGTTATTTCCATTAGATGTATTAAATATATGATTAAATATTATTTAAAAATCAATACTCTCAGTTAAGGAACTCATATCAAAGCAACCACCATCTCCTAAAATCGAACCCATTTCAAAGCCACCACCACCACCTCCTAAAATTGAACTCATATCAAAACCGCCACCATCACCACCATCTCCACCTCCTAATATTGAACTCATATCAAAACCACCACCTTCCCCACCTTCTGTTATTGAATTTATATCGAATCCTTCATTAAATTCACTTGTAACACCCGCATCCTACAAGGTAGCGCAAAAAATTTTATATTAATCATTTTTAAATATATATGTACTTCTGCCTTCTTAATAATAAACAAATCTACTTACATATTCACCACCATAAGCAGTATTTTCATAATTCTCCTCATATGTAGCACCATTATTATAGCAATCTTCTTCATATGTAGTGTCATTGTAACAATATTCCTGATAATAAGTATCATCTTCAAATCCTTGATAATTTTCATAATTTTGTTCATAAGTTCCTTCATTATAATAATCCTCCACTTGTTCGCCTTCATTTTGTCCAGCTTGCTCATTTTGTTCGGCAGCTTGAACTTCCTGTTGCTGAGTTGCATCTTGCGCAAAATCTTGTGTCTGCTGTTGAGTTTGATTATTTTGTTTTGCCGGCTTATTAGAATTATTTGCTGGCTTATTAGGATTATTGGTTGGCTTATATGGTTTCCCAAGCTTTCCAAGTTTTCCAAAGTTTCCAAGTTTACCTGGTATTTTACCGTGGGCATGCGGTGCGTTAGAAGTATTTACTTGTTGTGGAGGTTTTTGAGTGCGTGGTGGACGAATTGCTCCAGAGAAAGGGTGCGTTGAACCGGTAGGCCTTTGATGTAGCATTTGATTACCTGCTGGTCTTAATTGTTGCTGCAATAGTTTTTGATTGTTTTGAAGTGTGTTATTTAATTGTTGCAATTGGACAGCATTTGCCTGACTTCCTTGTTGAATTGAAATTTGTTGAGGTTGATTAGTCGCATTGTTACCAACAATTACTACATTTTGGTTGTATTGATTTGACGAGAATAAATTTGAATAGGTCTTTGGATCGAACACCTTTCTTCCAACATCAAACATCGCTTCACAACCTATAGATAAGTTGAAAAAATTTAGTTAAAAAATAAAAAAAATTTAAAAATCATACAAGTACTTACTTTGATTAGCGATATTATTTAATGAATTAACATTATTTTGTCCGATTGTTTGTTGATTAGCATACAAATTAACTTGCTGTCCCTGTACATTTACTCCTGTAGGTTGAGACATGGTAACCGTTTGCTGTGTTGTAGCGTTATGTTGTTGTCCTGTTAAGACCGATGCATTTTGTGGATTTTGAGAAACGACAGTAGGAGTGGCCATGTTGGTTGCTGCAGCAGTATAAGCTTTATACCCAACAACTGTTGATGCATTCATTGTGGGATAAGAGTTAATTTGCTTATTTGTTACTACATTATATGCTACCTGGTTTCCTACTTGTTGTTGGACATAACCCATTTGCGTAGGTTGCTGTTGTTGATTTGATACTACATTATATGCTACTTGATTTCCTCCTTGTTGAACATAAACCTTTTGAGTAGGTTGTTGCTGATGATTTGATGCTACACTATATAACACTTGATTTCCTCCTTGTTGAACGTAAACCTTTTGTGTAGGTTGCTGATGCTGATTTGATGCTACAGTATATGCTACTTGATTTCCTCCTTGTTGAACATAACCCGTTTGCGTAGGTTGCTGATGCTGATTTGATGCTACAGTATATGCTACTTGATTTCCTCCTTGTTGAACATAAACCTTTTGCGTAGGTTGTTGCTGATTATTTGATGCTACGCTGTAAGCTACTTGATTTCCTCCTTGTTGAACATAAACCCTTTGCGTAGGTTGCTGATGCTGATTTGATGCTACAGTATATGCTACCTGATTTCCTCCTTGTTGAACATAAACCTTTTGTGTAGGTTGCTGTTGTTGATTTGATAAAACACTATATGCTACTTGATTTCCTCCTTGTTGAACATAAACCTTTTGTGTAGGTTGCTGTTGTTGATTTGATAAAACACTATATGCTGCTTGATTTCCTCCTTGCGGAACATATACCTTTTGTGCAGGTTGTTGTTGGTTTGACAATATACTATATGCTACTTGATTTCCTCCTTGCGGAACATATACCTTTTGTGCGGGCTGTTGAGGTTGAACATATACAACATTTGGTGTTTGCCCACCGATGGTTTGAACAGTTTGCGGTTGATGCTTTACAGTTTGTTGCGTGTAAACATCATTAGCACGATGGGTCACTGGCGTATGTGGAGCAACTATATTATTATTTTTTTTTTGAGAAGGGGAATATGGTTGTTCTAAGAGAGAAGAACCCGAAGCGCAATGTTGAGGTGCCGAAATTATACTTTCTGTTTGTTGAGGAGATGATTGAGGAGATAAATTAGCATTACCCAAATAAGAGGCTGCTGGAGTTGAACGGTTTGCAGCATGAGAATGGTTCGGAAGTGAATTTGCATGATACGGTTGCGATGTTTGCTGGGAAAGTACGGGATTATGACCCGGTGTTGGTAGAGAGTAATGATTTCGTGGTTTTGGAGTCGGATACAGTGGCAAACGGGGGTCATGCTATTAAAAAATTTTCATTTGCATTTTTAATTGGATTGGGATTTCCTTTAGGACTCAATGAGAGAGAGAGCCTTACTCACGGTTGTTTTCTCGTTTGTGTTTATGTTAACAACTGCATTAATAAATGATAATTATTTTGCTGTTTCGTTTACTTTTTAGATTCCAGATGAATTAAATTATAAACTTACAATAAGATTGTTTTGTTTGCGTATCGAACTAATTTTCATTTTTAAGGGAGAGGAGGAAAAAAGGGGGGGGATTAGGTTAAATAATCAGGGTTTATGAGAAAATTAAATCATTTCAGGAAAACCAACCCGTTGTTCCCATCCTTTTGGTAATGCACCGGCCATGGACACAAAAAAAAAATTTTAATTTTTTTTTAAAAAAAAAAAAAAAAAAAAAAAAAAAAAAAATGTAAGGTTTACTTTAAAGGAGGAGTTATGAGATTATAAATAAATGATTATTTTTTTTTTTCCTTTTTTATTTTTATTTTTATTTTTTCTTATTTTCGGAAAAACATTCGAATAATTGGTTAAAATTAGAAGCAAAAAAAATAAAAATATAAAAATTTCCAGACTTTTTCAAAACAATTGTTCGCAAAATGGTTTTTCTTATTATCATTTTACTAAATTTGTAATTTGTTACATCACGCCCGCATCTCGTAACACTCGAAGGCCTTGCTGCGGCACCATCAATGATGATGTCATGGCATTATTGTCGGGTCCAATAAAACTTTCCATTGAACGAACCACCAAGTTTGGATACCCGAAATTAAGATTGTGTATGAAATACACAAATAAAAGGTTTACGTGATGATTTCATGATTACATTTACAATGATTACATAATATTGCTATTACCACATTTTTTGCCAAAAATATGGCCCTCAAAGAGATTATTATTATTAACAGAAAAACCATGGCATAAACATTTCATACGTCTTTTGTTTAAGCATGAAACTTCATAAAGAAGAAAGAAAAAGTGGAAAACGAAAATTATCAATGAAAGGAACAAATCAGATTATTCCTTCATTGTATTTCTTTCTTTATAATTCACCTAAAAAATATATATAAATAAACCTGTTTTACTCTTTAAGAACAATTTTATGATACAAACTTTTTTCACCTTCACTTTTTTTTTTTGCTGCTTTATCTTTATAAAATTATTCCTGTAATTTATTTAATTCTTGGAAGAAGAGATGCTTAGAAATGAAATTGAAAATTATGAAAAAACCTCAATTATTTGATAAATTGACTTCCTACATTCAGGGAAAATATCAAAACTTTGAACTATATATATAAAATCACGGTATTTATTTTTTTGTTAGAATAAAAGGCCCAATAGGTTTTGGGATCCCAAAATAAGAAATGTATCCGTATTATTTATTTTTTGATCAAGATAGATAAAACGTTCATAATTCTAGAACAAAATATCTCCACCAACGAAAACACAATTTTATATTTCGATGGTTATAATATTCAAATAGGTAATCAGATTTTCTATTCTGCTAGCTTAATTTACTTTGTAATGAGAAGATCTGTAAAAAAAAGTTAAAACAAATTATTGGAGAAATTTTATTGACTAAACGAAATACAGTTAGGGCGTAATGATTAAACATAGATTAACATGATCCATGTGGATTCACGAAAAAATGAATCTATCATTTATGCCCTTAAAAGTTATTGATAAAACTTACTGTATTTCATGTAAAAAAAAAAAACTTTTGATAGTTATAATAAGCAAAAAACTATCAAAAGTTTTTTAATAAAAACCAGATCACTTTGGATTTTCAGCTTGAAATCTATTGGATCAGAAACATTTATATATGGGACCTTTGCATACAAAGTGCCGGAAAAAATCAATTTTACTTTTATATGCCAAATATGATTTTTAGGTCAAAATATTTTCAGATTTAGCATTAACTCATTTTTTTATTTTTTTCCAACCGTTTCCCCCTTTTTCTATTGCAAAGGTCCCATATATAGATTATACCGAAATAATAGCAAAGGTCGTTTTAAAACGATTTTGGCCTTAAAATTAAAAGAGTGGTATCTATCTTTTCGTTGAGAAGCTTAATTATAGAATATGATTCATGACAAATATTATTATCCCATATCGGTTAGTATGCATTAATCAACAATACAAAGACAAGTTATAAATTTATTCTACAGAACATAAGAATTAAGAGATTTTAGCAGTATAGCAATAATTGTACCAAAAATGTACTATTATTGGTATTTAGAATAGCATTAAAAGAACAGGCTCAAGTTGCAAAATGACGTGAAATTTTTTTAGTACAATAAAGTATGATGAAAATGTATATAGCTAATTCAACTTAATTCTTGATAATCATTGGAGAACCTCTATATAGTTGAAAATGAATTAAACAAAAATAGTTAAGTATTTTTATCAATTTTAACTATGAAAATCTATTTTGCATATATTTTTTTAATTAATTATATTAATTTATAATTAAATAAATAAAATATAACAAAATATTTAAATATTTGTACCAATCATATGAAGCAATTTACCAAACAAACAGGTATTTAATCATATGGGAGGTTTGCAATTAAAATCACGTTACGGATCATATGATTTAATAGCAAACCTCCCATATCTCAAACTTCTATTTTGGTTGTATAATATTTAAAACACTTTATTAAATATAGATTTAAGTAAATGCTTCTACTGAATCTGCAAGAAATACAAAAAGCATTGAAAGGTAAATACCTGAAGTTGAGAGAAAGAATCGTAACGATTCTACCAAGAGCTAAAACTGCGGTAAAATTAATGAGAGCTTAGCTGATCATGCTCAAACTTTAATTTTATGATTTTTAACGTGACCTCGCCTTTTTCGGACGAATACATTTAAAGCTTTAACATTAGAAGAAAGTTTGCCGTTTGTACTAGAAGTCTTACTGATCTATAGCAGGCAAGCAGACAGTTTACATTAGGAGTTAAACGATCTCTTGAAGCCTAGAAAACCAAATACTAATAGATTGAGTTTTGCTGTCACTTTTTCTAGTTAAACTGTCCTGTTGGAAGCATAAGGGATTTATAAAGGTATGTTCGTTCACTTATAACAAGGTTAGTGGTGTGTAAAATAAGCCATAGAGGTAACAAAATGAATCAACTAGGATAGTTCTCTGCTTTGAATTCTTCGTTGCGTTCAAAAAGACTTTAGGAATCGAAACATTTGCTACACATAAGGTATAAACTTAAAAAGAAATCATAGCATACAACGAACATACTTTCAATGAGTTTGATATAGGTTGCTGCGGTTGTTTCACAACATCACTTTGTTTGAGTCTAGAATTCAGATTGAAAAAATAAATGGAAATATTTCTCTGATAAGCCCATTTGCAAATCTTTCAGGTTTACTAAAATAAGAGTTGCAGATCTCTAAATTACTATTTTTTAATGTTGATATTTGTTTCAAAAAAAAAAAAGAACGAGAAAAGAACCCAAGAACCCCCTCATTGTGCCTCCTCCTGTACGGTAGCGATCAGGGCGTAAAAATTTTTTGAAATTTTAAAAATTTTCCAGTTTAATTTTCGCCGAATATAAAAAGATTTTTATTTATATATCTTAATTTTAAAAAAAAAAAAAAAAAAATTCCGGTACTTAATTACGCCAAGATTTTTTTTTCGTTTCAAATAATCAAATATTAAAATAATATATATTTTTTTAATATAGGATACTAAATTTGTCAGATATCACTTTTTTTTTTAGAAAAATAATGTTCTACTATTTTTTTTAATTACGCACAGAACAGATTACAAGAGATTACACATGGATTACGATGCACATTGATTACTTAAACAAGTGAATTTTATTATTTTGATTCTAGAACTTTAGGTTACCATGTTTTTATATCGTTCCTTATATTTATATTTATTTAATTTTATCTTTAAACAGCAAGGAAGATTTTTTTATTATGATAACTAGGCTTATATAAAGATTATTTAATGTTTTCAACCTTTCCAGACCTTTATTTAGTGGAACGATTCAATAATCGGTTTTATTAGGTAATTAAATATATATATATATATATATATTTTTAATATAACGAATTCTCATCTGAGATCACCTGATTGTTTGACAACGGGATTTATCTTTTATTATATAATTGTTTTTATAATAGGGTTAGGGCACGATTACTAATTATACGCGATATTGAATAATCCTCTTGAAAGACTTAATTTGATTTGATAATGCCCGTTACAATTACCATGTATGTATGATATCACGGAAAAATTGATATTATGATAAGGCGGACGAATAATTTGTTTCGATACACAAATGGTGTGGTTATTGAATGAAGAATGTACAGTATCCAGACAAAGGATTAGATTATTACTCTTTAACAATAGTAATAATTTATTAAGAACAACAAAAATTAAAAAAAAACTTAATTCAAAATGGTATACAACGATATCTACTGTACATGATAACAATACAATACAACTATTAATTTAAAATTAATTTATGTATTTATCGTAAACATCTTAAGAAAGGTAATAATATCAAGGAGTGAGTAAAAATTTTGATTGGATCTCACATTTCTTTATTTCTTTAAATGTTTTTATTATTAATGAAATTTTCCGGATGTATTACGAGGAGAAATTAATTCATATATAAAGAGATTGCTTGTCGACAGGTTTATGTTATCAAATTACCCAAAAATTCTCCTCGTTGAATAATCATGTCGTATTCCATGCAATATTTTCCGTATCAACTTTGTGATTTTAATCACGAAAATCTTCCTGATAAATACTCTACTATTGTTAACAAAGTTATTTCAAAATATATCAGCGAGGATACCTTGCTCAAGATCGAACAGAACACCGTATTGTCGCTTTATGATCTATTAACGCCAATAGAAAATCATCGTACCTTGAAGATACCGAGACCGCAAAATTCTTTTGTGATATATCGAAGGAATTTACAAGCTAAAATGGCTATCTGTCAAGCAACGAGTCTTGAAAGGCTAGACAAAATTTCCAAAATTGCTGGTACAAGATGGAAAGACGAACCAAAGGAAGTTAAAGACCTTTTTACGCTTATCGCTGATTGTGCAAAGAAGGTTCATAGTCGTATTTATCCCGGCTACGTCTATAATCCGAGGAGAAGTTGTTTAACCAAAATGTCAATGACTCCTACAAATTATCGTGCCTTACTTAATGTTCGTTGGAAAAATCATTTAGGAATAAAACTTTCGTCACCTTTACCACAAAACTGCCCGAATGAATTAACCCCTGAATCTCAAAGCTTGAACTTTCCACAATCTGAAATCATTTCATTTAAAAAAACCTTTTCACCTCTTGAAATTACGCCAAATTTTATGAATTCTTACGATAATGACATTCGCAACGTTCTTAACAAAAATATGCAAGTATTTTTTCATTAAAGCAAATAAAACATTTATTCTCAATATCATCCCATTCTACCTTTCCGAACTACCCTAGATTATTTTTTTTTATAAGATTTTAAGATAGTTAAAAATTTTTTTTTTAAGATTGACTCTGTTGGTTTTTAAATATTTATTATTAGCAATTACAAAACAAGTTATTTTTTATGTTATAACAATTATAATTTATATAAATTTTACAATTTTATGTGATAAAAGTGGTTAGTTAATTTTTATCATATGAATATTCTTCGACCCAAGAAATGTTAAATAAAAACGATAAAACGATTTTTAGAATATGGTTACACGAACTTTTAATTGAAATTGTCCTTTTTTTTTTTTCTCGTGTTTATGAAAACAAAATAAAATTGATTTGCGCTATCTGACGATCAATAAAGTGGTATTCCCGGTTCATTGTTCGGAGCGAAGCGAACTATGCACTATAAAAAAAAAAAAAAATTGTTACGGGACTAGTGCATTTCTCTTTCCGCACACGTGATCGTTCATCATCATTTTATTTTCACAACGGATTTGTTTTTTTATAACATAAAAAAAAAAATGAAAAAGGCTGATTAATTCAACTTTATTATAATAATAACCTATAAAGTTTTATGGTAAAATTAGCGTGTATAATAGAAAATAAACATTTTACAATAAATCTTTTCATCTTTAAATAAAGTTTTAAATATTTTATATAGTTAATTTTTTTTTTTTTATATATAATTATTAATTATATCAAATTGATCTTTAATTTGAATGATATAAAAAAAATTAGCAGTAATATAAATTTTACTTTATACTATATATTTAGTTCATTTAATTTATAATAATTAAATCTTTAAAATCATATTCTATATTATAATTAAATTTTATTTAAATCATTGCTAGATATGTAATAATATGTAATAGTAAACATTATAGCATTAGAACAATTGAAAAGTATACCATTTTATAAATTTTAATTTATTAAAAATGAACAGTAATTACCTGCATAATAGTTGTAATACAATTTATAAAATATATATATTTACAATTATTTGAAAATAATTATTACTTTATTTTTAATATTTACTTTATATAAATACTATAATACTTTTCGTTAATAATAATAATTAAAGATATTACTATAATTACTAAAAAAAAATAGCATAATCTTATCACAACTCATAGTGTAATTTAATTTATTAATATCATAATCGCAAATAATTATATTATGAAAATATTCTTTAATAATAATACTTGTTAAAATTTATTTAAATTGGTTTAACTAATTTCAGTTTTTGAAAATTTTATCAATTTTATCATAAATTTCATTATATATAACTCATATAACTTGACTTTTAAAAATAATTATTTAGAATATTATAATAGTGATAAAAATGATAAAAAATATTAGTAAAAATAATGCTTTTATATCCTATATATTTTAAAATCTTTATAAAAAAAAAAAAAAAATCATAAATAAAGTTACTTTCTACTTGTAAGATTATTATTAAATAAACAAAAAATATACATTAAATCAATTAATAGGTATAATTATTAAATTTTAATCTTTTATCTTTACTTTTTATAACTTTTTAAAACTTGAGAAAGCATATAATATTTTATATTATTTTTTTTTACCAAGATTTTTTATTTGCTTTAAAAATAATAAATATAAGGTTTTATTTAATTTACATTTAATTATTTATTTACTATTTAATTGAATACAATAAAATTTTATTATTAAATGAATCGATCGGCCATTCACGTGAAAGTTGTCCCTTGGATTTTTTTTTGCATCTCCCAAATTAAACCAATTATATTTTTAATTTTTTTTTTGAAAAAAAAAAGAAAGTATAAGAAATACGTTTCTCAAAAATTCATTGTGTTTTTTTTTTTTTTTACCTCCATTGAACTTTTGACCAAGAGCCGAAATTTTCGGAGTTTTATTTGTGTTACATTAACTGATCTGCCAATCAAAAACGGTACTGAAAAAAAAAATTTAATTCATAGTATCATTAAGCTCGTCAAGTAATTGGAAGAATTAAAAGAAGTGACGGTTTTGACAAATAAATTAGAAACAATTATATGTATATGTATATTGAACCGAAAAGCCAAGGAGTTTGTCATTCTCGTGACTCGTACAAATAACGACACTCTAAAACAATGCTTATGCTATTTATTTACATCGAGGGTCTAACTCTATCAAAACGACAAGAGCGAAATTCTCAAACACTTATTTGTGAAAAAAATTAATTTAATAATAAACAAAAATAAATAAACCAAACAAATTTTACCTTTTTGTTTACAATGAACTTTTTTTTTTCTTGTGAAATAAGTTTTTAAAACAATACGACGTGCAAATAATCTATCTAATCAATGGGTTGTTTTCAAAATTGTAATGCGTTAATTTCTAAATATGGTCAAAATGATCTTATGAAACGTCCAATGTATTCGTACTGTACAAAAGTAAATTTTGGGAAATTTTCTCGATGTCGAGTACGGAACGGTAATACATTTGTATGACTATGAAACGTCACAGAATTTAGCAAAGGTATTTTTCTTACATTCTTTATTCAAATTTCCTGTTCTTTGAAGTCATTTTTGGGGGGAAACACAAAGGATTACATGTTTACTTCAAAATGCAATTGAACAAACATAAAAATTAACGAATCATACGATAAAAAATTGACGCTAGCACGACAAACAAAATTTGTGCAAATTGCGTTTTGAAAGATTTCCCTTTTTCTAATTGATTACATTGTATCTTCGGTTTCGAAATATAATCGCGCATATCAATCAATAAAAAATTTATTTTTAGTAAATTTGTTTATTTCTTTTTACCATCAAAATCGATCATTTTATCCTTTCATAAATTATAAGGAGATAGTTTTTTGAAAAAAAAAAAAAGTCATTTAGCTAAACAATGGTTAGACTAAATGTATGTGGTGTATTAAGGCGGTATACACAAATTGTGCAAATCGAATAAATACTTACAGAAAATCAATTCTATAAATGTATAAATTTTTTTGTTAATGTCTTAAAAAGTAGATATTTAAAAGTAAATGCATCTCTCTTTTTTTTTCACTTGATAACCGATTTTTTTCCCTTTCAACTGTCCGCAATTTAATCATTTAGGAGGAAAAAGATATTTGCAATTCTAGCGTATTAAAACTGATAGCGACATTTGAACCATCTCATGATTTATCAATAAAGATGATAATTTTTTGAACGCAACAAAATAAAGAAGGAAAAAAAAAAAAAAAAAAAAATATATATATATAGATATTTTTAAAAAAAATAAATAATTGAGACTAGCCTTCACATCATTTTAGGTTTTATTTTAGAAATATTATCATGACAAGCTTGTATCATCATGGAAGTATCATCGTAGCTAATTTAATTATTTTAATTCTTGGATTACCTTACGCAGGAGAGGCACTTTCCTTGCACTTCAATAATAATAATTATTTAAATTGGAGTTTACTTGTTAACCATATTCATGATCATAATAAATTGATTTATAATAAAGTACAATTTCAACAAGAAGATAACGTCGAATTATATTCTACATTCCCATTTGATTCGCGAACCGGATACCTGGTCGTCATCATTTCATCTTATTTAGCATTATACTTCAACTTTGTCGGAACTAGTTATGTTCTTTACAGAAGTTATTACAGGCGGAGAAGTAACGGTGTCTCCTTGCCAATGACTTTGAGAGTTCCAATGTACATCGCCATAACAGACCTCTTTCTAATCCTGACACATGTCGTGAATATCTCACACATGGCAATAACAAAAACCCTATGGAAGGATTCATATTGCAAGATAATTGGTGGGTTGAACAACTTTTTTCAATGCATGAACATGTTCTTGGTGGGGGGAGTGGCGGTCACGACGTTTCTACGTGTAAAGCGAGGACGTTTCTTCAGTTTAGGAAAGTATGATTACAAATTATTCACCGGGATGATATCTTTGTCTTCGTTAATTACCATCATATTTTACAAATCTTATGGACCAAATAATTACTGGTGTGGGGGTGAATTTTCCGATAAAGTCCTGGCGATATCCTCGTTATGCATCATAAGCGTGGTGATGTTGGTTAGTTTATATTGTTATATAAGCATCATACGTGAGATGAGATCCATCAAGATTGAAGAATTCTTCGAAAATTCGAACATACCTGAAGAAATTGCGGTCCAACGCAAAGAAACGAACAAGCGCATTTACAGTAAAATTTCAAGTTACATATTGATCTTTATCATACAATACGTTCCCGTTACCATCTATAACATTGGACATATCATACGTGTCAAACATTATTGGGTCTACGTCGTTTGTGATATTGGAATTAATTTCGGAGGCATAGGAAATTTCATACAGGTAGGTTAGTTTCCGAGAAACGTAAAAAAAAAAATTCGAAATTACTTCAACGCTAACTTTATTTGTAAAATTGTAGTACACAATCAATGAAGGGTGGAGTGATGATATACGAGGGGATACAAGTGACTCGTATGGATTAAATCCGACAAATTTTCGATACACTTACGCGGGCGGTCGACAGTCCTCTGTCAACAATGATAATCCCATGAATTCAAATTTTGATGGTGTAGTTGATTCTTTTGGTATTATACGTCCTTCTCTTCAGAAGAACAGATGAGTTAAAAAGGAGTCAAAGGTCTTGAATTTTAAAATAGTGAATGCCTTTTCACTTTGTAAATATTTTGTGTAGAAAAAAGAAAAGAAAAAAGAAAAAAAGAAAAAGGAAACAAAAAAATCCTCAGAGAATGAATATTACTATAGAACCGCGTTAACAGAAGACGTGAATTGGATTATATTTAAACCGCACAAAGTAAAAAACATCCGAAAAAAAAAATTATCAACATGACTTTTTTTTATTTACGGCGTGGAAAATCGTTATAGTTGCACAGCACAAACACGCTACATGCAATATCAATTGAAAGATTTTAGATAATTTTTTCTTAAAATATATATATATATATATATCTCTCTCTCTCCTTTTTCCTTTACCTTTTTGCTAATAATGGCATTTCTTCGAGCATTAATATATATAATCTTTACTTATTGTAATCATTCTTTATCAATCCTTTTTCTCGTTATCAATTTTCACGGAACCTTTATTAGCTAGAGCTTTCAAATCAATATTTTTCCCTACATTTTCATAATTAAACGGGCAATGTCTACATTTATTTCCGCAACAATAACCTCTTGATTTATGATACAATTCTGTCATCACTGTATAACCTGTCACAGGATCGGCGTAAAGTTGTTGATCATTCTTTTTGTGGGTGGGAACATGTATAAAAAGTAATTATAGTAATAATATAATAATAATAATAATAATACCTCCTTTATTTAAAAAGAAAAATATTAAATAAACAATAATAATAACTGTACTGTTACCTGAATTGCGATTTTGTGAGCTTCGTACCATTCCGGTTTATCTTCAATATCTTTTTGTTCTAAAGGTTTGGATTCTCCATTTTCATTACTTTCAGGGACCTCTTCCATTTTACCTTTGCAAGGTTTTGTAGAGTAATTATTAAAGAACGATAAATCTAATAATTTCTTCTGTTCCTTTTGTAATAATAATCTGGAAAGAAACATGGAAATGATACGATAGGCATATATACAATTATTTTTTTTTTCAAACATTGGGGTTTTTATTTATAAAATGAAAATCGGGTTCGACAGAATCGGGTTTAGTTGTAGCGCAGGAAGGATCGTCAAATGTCCTGCACGGCATTACTTTATCGCGTAAAAAAGGTTTTTTATTTCATGCATGGATAAGCGCAAAAATAACGAATGAGCATATTTGACGTAAATTTATCTCGCACAAGAACTGCATGGTAATATAAAGAAAGGTATTTGATAGTTTTGTTTGTTTAATTCGAAAATGATTGGTTATAACGAATATCAAAAAAAAAAAAAAAAAAAGATATTCAATGTTTACATACTTTGTATTTACATTCAATAATAAATAAATGAAAAAAAAAAAAAGATAAAAAATTTTTTTTTAAAAAATAAAGAACCGTAAAAGAATACTACTAGTGATGATAAATGAAAAAAAAAAAAATTATGATTATGTTTCGTCTATGAATCTATATGAAAGAGAAGGAAAAAAAAAAAATCTATTCGTCCACATCCTAAATACGAGCAGATACGGCAGGCAAATAAATTGTACTATTAACCACCATTTGAACATTCTCTCTTAATCTTTGAAAAGCGTATTCAAAATGAGCTCTCATGACTATATTCCTTTGTTCCTCAAGAGTTAGGACGTGATCATCATGTTCGAGTGAACTATAATCTTGTTCCAAGATTTCAATATCGTGGGGTGTTGCGTTGACCAGTTCTTGAAGGGACACTTCGAAACGTTCACGTAATGCTTCAAGTTGAGTTGGGAACAAACGATGTTTATACAACCCAAGTAAACCGGAGAGGATGTTTTCACGATAATTTAAAAAGTCGGTGGCATTTCTTGACTTGTATGCAGCGATGTATTCTTCGCGAGATAAAATGTTATTGGTGATAAATGAAGTCATTTTAATTTTTATTTTTTTAATAGATTGGGTATAATTTTTGATTTGAAATTAATTTTTTTTTTTCTTTAAAAAAAAAGTACTTTGATTTTTTTTTGTTTCTTGTAATCTTTTTTTTTTTTAGATAAAGAGAAAGGCTTGAAATTTTGGACGTGCTTTTTATACATTTACAAAACAATTCAACGACACTAAAATTGAACATATAAGGGAAATGTGTAACTCCGAGAAACAATCCACTATCTATGGATAAAAATGTTTTTATTTTAGGTTACAAAATGTCACTGCTTGCAGGGAACTAACCAAATGATTTTTTAAGTGGGTCCCTTTAATTTGAAATCAAAAATAGATAATTTAAAATTTGAACTTTCGCACGATTTGGTAATTATTTTATTTATTTATCAGCCTGCCTGTTACCCGAGAGGAGTCTAAAAAAGGGTTGATGAGTCATAGCGCGTGTTTCATTAAAAATAACGAAACATTACCAATTTTGTTTAAAAATGAAAAAAAAATCAAATTTTCCCACACTGGTATGCAGTGAACCCCCCTCCAATTATGGGACCATTCAAAAATTTCTTTGAATGAATCGTGTTTCTTGCGTTACGGGCCCCGTCATTCGCATCTATTTGTCGCGCCAATGCATATCATAAATATCCTTCTTTAGAATACGGATGTTGATACGATGTAACGTCTAATACATGTGATATGGTGATCAACAAAACGTCAATGATGATGTAACACTACCTGTAATATTGCAATTTCCAACATTAGGGGTTTCACGACATTTGCGAAAAAGGATTTCAGTTAGTCTTAAAAAAATATTTTAAAATTCAACATTCTTTGTTTAAAAACTTTTTTTTTTGATTTTACTAGGAATTTTTTTTTTTTTTTTAGAACGTCTCAACAAGTATTCACAATGAATTGCTAAATCATGATTCTTTGAACAATCTCATGCATTCAGCATTTTTGAGTAAGCATTTTTAAAAATTATTTCTTTTTAATAAATTAATTGTTCAGCGTAAACAAATAAACAGGGTTTTTTGAACCTTTGACACAAAATTTTTTGAAACCTTACGATTGTGAGATCAAGGGGCACAGGCCCTGGAACATTTAACCGATTAACCCTGTATAGATTAATAAACTTTTTTCTAAATTTATTGAAATTTTTTTCAAGACATTTTCTTTCCCCCCTTTTTTGGGGAGAGGCTTGCTCTGATTACCAAAATCGGGAAACAATGATCTCAAAATTTAAATCTCTTTTTTCTTTTTTTTTTTTCGTCGCAAAAAAAAAAAAAAATTCCACCACCCACTGGTATTAAAAAAAAAATTTGATCAACCAAGTTGCCAAAAAAATTTTTTTTTTTTTGATCTCAAAAAGAATTTTTAATTAAAAAACATCATTCATCGAGTATCAAAAATTTTCATACGATTACCCGAATCATGATTACCGTTTAAGTTCCAATCGACCCAGTGTATATATTGTTTCAAAACAATATGTTTTTTTTTTTCCTTTACCTTTTCACGTTCATATTTTTCGTGGGAAATCAATCAACTATTAAATCATCCATTATCCTGACGTAATCAACCCTTTTTTTGGCACGGATTTCAGGAACCGTGTCACTGAGTTTAAAATTCCCCCGATAAAAAATTTTTTTTTGTGTTCCCAAATGAGATTATCTCATAAAATTGTGTAAATTGTATGTATCATACGATTTTTCTTTTGAGAAAAAAAACATGATTGCCGTAGCGTTACACGGAGTTATTTTTTTCCTTTCAAATTGCACCAATCTGACTTGCGAAAAAAAAATTTTTTTTTTTTCAAGATCGTTCCCTCTTTCGACAATATTTTTTTTTTTTTTTTTTTTATCCGATGCACACGATGCATGTCCTAATCCTGGATGGGTTATTCTAATTTTATTCTCCAATATCTGGGTGTTTAGAAAAAAAAAAAAAAAAAAAAAGAAAGTGAAAGTGAAAGGCAAATTCTTACTTACCAATGGATGTTTTCGCTACACCAATTTAATTATAGAAATGTAAGTGTTATAACACTGCAGGGTTTTGGTATCACTTACTTGAGTTAAAATACACATTGCGGTACTTTTTATGTTGAAAGAAGTCTTTAACTTTTCCTCACGATTACGGGTTAACGCTGAAATTTCAACTTCAAACAAAAGTAATGCTTAATGATTTCAGGTGCTTTCATCTAGTTCATCAGAGGATGGAAAGAAAGTAATTAATTAGAATTGAACTTCTCATCGATCGACAAGAAAATATTTTGGATCAACAAACGAACCCTTGCATGGAATAAAATCTTTAATTAGATAAAAAGGAGAGATTCACCAAAAGTTTATTATCCTCATTTAAACAAAGGGGCAAAAGTGTGACTGTGGAATTTATTTTACCCTTTAAAAAAATTTTCAAAACATAAAACCAAACTTGATGATCGTGATCGACATGTATTGAAGCCACATTTTTTGAATGGTTCAAAAAGGACAATTGCGTGACCCTCCCATTCATTTGTGACAAACCCTGATGACGAAGAAATTAAAAATTTATTTTGTGCAAACCGTGCACTAATTAATTGTTATTGTTTTTTTATTTTTATTTTTTTTCCTTGATTGGATAAATTATAATTTATTAATTATTATTATAATACAAAAAATAAATAGGTACAACCGATCTACAAATATCAACATCCTTTCCTAGCATAATATCTGTACAAATTATTAAAACTCTTATTCTTTTCAAGTTCCCCACTAATGCTATCAACTATTTCATCATATTCTTTTTGAGTAACCCCCAATGCGGGTATTAGCATGGGAGAGATTGCATGGTAAAATGATATGACGATTTCCTTGGAAATTCTTCCCGCCATATTTATTGAATCCGTTGAATCCGTCTTCTCATGGTGATGTAATTGACAGGTTTCTTTTTGAAAATCCGTCAATCGATTCGAAGAGTAGGTCCGTAAATAATTATCCAGGTGATTAGTTATTTCGAAATTTAAATTATTTAACCTGCCATGATTGATAACTAAATGGGAGCAAGCCAGATAACAATTAATAAAGAATGAATCAAAAAAAAAAAAAAAAAATTTATGATGTTTAATAATGATACGTACATGCATCATGTAAAGGTATTAATTTTTTCGGCATATTTATGACTTCTGGTGCGATTTCCATGAATTCTACCCACCCATCTTTTTTGGTCACTCGCATCATTTCAGGTATCACCTTTTCCTTCCATTGAGTTTCGGTAAAGCACATTGAACAATTTTGCATGTAAACGAAGTCAAATTCATTATCTTTAAAAGGTAGTCCATCGAGAAGGTTTGCTTGTATGAAACTTAGGTTATGAGGCTTTATCTCGGATGGAAAGGTCGCGACCATATCAAAACCTATAAACCGAGATTGTCCATATTCCGCAGCCATATCCAATAACCAAGTTCCCGGTCCGCAACTAATTGATATTGAATGTTCGATTCTTTTTTAGTCAAGCATATTAAAGATGAAAATAGGTTAATTATGAAATTTGATAATTACCCTACATCCAACACTTTGCATCCATTCTCCAACATTTGTTTAACGGGCGAACTAAAGTTTCCTTGCCAAACGTGGCGAAACAGAAAATGCTGAATTTGCAATCGATCGCATTCTTCGTCATCCACGGGCAACGCATAAGATGAACCGTCCATGTCAAAGTACTTGCGACCATTTATAAATCTGTAAAAACCTTTGTTGTTGCACTTGACGTTTTTATTACAATTATTAATGGCAGAGACGGTACCGGAGGGTGATATTGAGGAACGATTTCTCTCCTTGCGAGATTTTGTCATAAGATTTCCCATCGTGTTTAATATGTTTAGTTTTCTTTTCTTTTTTTGTAAAAAATATAAATCTTTTTTGGGGCAAAGCATAAAAATTGAATAGTTAGGGGCATGGTGGGCTAAAGCTCGTTTTTATATATTATGACATTCTTTCAAATTTCATGTAAATATTTCATGTAAATCAATCTAGACGCCCAGAAGGTCTAGAACAAGGCCAGGCCACACGTTGCAATAAATTAAATAATTTTGATATAATGAAATATAAATAAATTTTTTTTCCCTGTTTTATCTTTTTTTTCCCACTCAATAAAAAAAAAAAAAAATTTCCGAAAAGCTTGTTCCTATAAATTATTTTTTATTACTTGGACAACTTTAAAAAAAAAGAAAAAAAAAAATATTATATTTTATTCCGCAGTAAACGAAAGGAATGTGGCACATGGTTTCCGGTGTTGCGATGCATGAAAAATCTTTTGGAGCGATTGACGTAGTGGGAAATCAAAAAAAAACAACAACGTGCTTGGGTAGATCAAAACAAAAAAGAAAATTTTGTGGCTTAATGTTTTTTGAAATTCTCTTAACAAATTTAAACAACGATCATTCCAAGTCGATGCATGAAGCGCCTCAGATTGTGTAATCAGTTATGCAATTTTGGTTAGAAGGCAAATTATCATTGTGAAATCAAAAATAAGCAAACATCAAAGAATACTTTTCTTTGCTGGTTATGCATGAATGAATTATTTCCTTAAATGGATCGTGAAACTCTCGCTCAAAAAAAAAAAGATTAATAATGAGCTAAAACCAGTTAATTACCGCTTATATAATTTCTTAGTCATTATAGTCATTACTAGATTCCTTATGTAACATTGTATGGGAGTGTGAGAGGTTTGATTGATGCAAGAGATAATTGAATTTCAAACAAAAGTTACTTGAATAACGATAATATGACTTAAATAAGAAGCGATATCCTGATACCTTACAAAGTAACAGTTATCATGAATAATCTTGTGTGTACAATTTATATAAAAAAAAAAAAAAAAAAGATTTATCACGCAACTTTTTCACTTGAACATTTTTACTCTCCATTGATGTATTATCTCGTCGAATGCCAATGCGATTTGTGGTCTTAAAGGGTTAAATGAAAGACACAACCGGTTATTTACTGATTACTCCATGATAAGGCAACATCCAGTTATTAATGTATTTCGTAATTTTATAAACCATCCTATCCTTAATTATTTTTTTTTTATTTTTTTTCTTTATTCATTATAAACCTACCTTTTTTTCACAAGAAAAAAAATAAAAAGGTACTGGTTTGTCATTATTAAATAGTCTAAAAAAAAACAGTTATGCGATTTCTCTCATCTCATTACTGTTTAAAGCTTAAGGGATTTTGTGTAATGCATATTTCTCAATTCTTTCCCTCTTTCAGCGCTTCTTTTATTTAAAGTTTAAAATAAATAATCAGTTTTACCGTAAAATCCTCTTTCATGCATAACTGGAGCGTTTCAGTAAGTTTCCCGAATTTTTTGTTGTACGTACAACGGTCTGAACTTTTGCAATGAGAAATAAGGAAACTCTGCCACATAGGTCTAGATTTTTTTTTTCCTCTCAATGAAACTCTTTGAGAAAAACAAGCCAAATGAAAGGAAAAAAAAGTTCACGATCTACAGTGCTTGATTTCACGAACAAGTCATATCAACCACTACAACCATTTTTTTTTTTTTTTTTTTTCAAATGGTTTCAGGAGGGGTTCACGAAAAGAAGGAAATATCGAGCGATCCAGATATATCAACATTAATAAACAAATATATTAAAAATATTCAAATGTAATGATTATACATCATCAAGATTGGTAAGATATTTTGAATAATTTATAAATTCATCGAACAAACAATAACGCTTCAGGTCAATCATTTTACACATTATCAAAGCACTCGAACAAAGCAAAGCATCTTGGATCTCTGTTTATGTTACGATTGAGAACTTATGCTTGACCTATTACAATTACATTCACATTTAGAAATGAATAGAAATGCTTCAAAAAATGTAAAAAATGTTGATTAGAAATAAGAAAAAATTTTGTAGAACATAAATTATTAATGAAAATGATCTCGGCAAGGATTACCAAATGGGTTCAGTTTTCCGTTAAATCCTTAATATTGTAAACATTAAACATTAGCAAATACATTGATTATATTATGAATCACCTTATAA
The DNA here is from genome assembly GCA_910591825.1 of Funneliformis caledonium. NCBI lineage: Eukaryota > Fungi > Glomeromycota > Glomeromycetes > Glomerales > Glomeraceae > Funneliformis > Funneliformis caledonium. The sequence goes on from CAJVPQ010000033.1 coordinate 34,742, forward strand.
AAAAATGAATTTACATCACATGTGATAAACAACAACAAGTCTTGCGAAAATTAAAATCTTATGTTATATTGTACTTTTTATATCACATGAAAAAAGAACAATCATTTGGATTCATATCAACGGAATTTTATATGCATTATTTGATAGTAAGCGAAATTAATTTGCACAATAATTATCGATTTGTTTCAGATTGATTCCATCTTAATTTACAAATTTTTGTATTACAGACATTATTTTTATGTTGGGTGCATTTATGCCCGAAAGACATAATGCCTCAAAATTTGATCAACATGAAATTATGGCAAAATTAACTTTGGAATGTTTGTGCAAGATTTAGCAAAAGGACAGGCCAATCATGGTTTATATTTAAAAATCCACAAATTTTTGAACATTTGGATAACTTTAAAATTTGATCACCATGAAATTATGGCAAAATTAACTTTGGAATGTTTGTGCAAGATTTAACAAAAGGACAGGCCAATCATGGTTTATATTTAAAAATCCACAAATTTTTGAACATTTGGATAACTTTGCCGATTTTAGCAACAAATTGAGGATGAAATTGGTTTAGAACGCGTTATATTTGTAGTGGTAATTATTTTTGGCTTAAATCATCATCATCATCATCCACATAATTTGAAAACAATTGAAAATGGGTTTAGATGGCTTCAAGTTTATATAATGGTGGGAAAAAAACTCGTAAATTGAACAATCTGCTTCATTTTATTAAAAGAATTTTTTAATACAATCAATCATATATGACGAAATCTCAATCAAAAATATGTGTTTAAAAGAGGTTATATACAGTATATTAGGTTGGTTAATTTTATCCTTAATATTCTTAACTTTATAAGTGTTTAACGTTAATATTCATAATCTGAAAAACACAACTGATAATATTCAGTAATATTATCAAAATTTATGGAAGCTTATATATCATAATTTTTAATATTCATGTTTTTTCAGGTTAAAAGTTTATAGATAGAATCATTCATAATTTTAAAAATTTAGAAACCAAAGTTATAGCGGAGTTGGAGTAACTAAAAAAGAAATAGACGGTTAAAATGGCGGGTAACATTAATCAGATTTAGGTTTGATCGACATTAATTTCAAGCAGTGCATCTTTCCAAATATAGATTATGTAGATTTTGGGCCAAACCTAAATTAAGCTACGGTATTTCTATCATTTAAGGAGGAGAATTTCTTGAAAATGTGGAGCAAGTTGGTCAATTACTAGAAGGTGGAAATCAAAATTTTTGGTTATGCATTTTTTTTTTTTATTGACCAAATTGACTGAGAACCAAAATTCCAGATTTCCCTGGCGTTTCTCATTTAATTTTTTCAATATCTGAAAAAAAAAAAATCTATATAATATTAAACATCAAGCATTGTTAATTTCAGTTCAAAAAAAAATATATATAGAAAACGGGTAATTATTTTTGGATTATGGTAGTTTAAATAATTGGCATAATTTTTATGAATATGTAAATTATTGATTAAAATTTTATTTATTACATCGAATCTAAAAGAAAAAAAAAGTAATGCTTTTTGTTCTTTATTAATTCCTTCATTATTTATTATAATCTTATCTACTCTTTTATTGGTGAAGATTTAAGATAAATGCTATTAAAAGAAAAATATCAAAATCGCTCTTAATATTTGTAGATGAGAAAGAAGAATGCCAATTATTCAGATTAACCATTGAACTATTAGTTTATTAAGTCATATTTCTCTTTATATTTGTCCGATAATCTTATAATTAATTCCTTAAACAATATATATATTTATTTATTTATATTATAAACACACGAAGTGCAAGCGCAACAATCATTTATTAGAATATTCAAATCTCTCAATAGATTACTTCCCACGTAATAATTACAATACAAATATCCTTTCTTCACTTTCTTCACGAATTTCCTGGTTAATTTATATGCTACAATTTACAAAATTGTAAAGATTTTAGAAATCTATTCTATTACAATTCTTGAAAAGATTTTTTCTAAGTTATTAGGAAGCTTCCCAATTTGAGATTACAGTCAGAACTCGATTTAACGATCCTTCCCGGTTTATAATAAAAATTTTTGAAAAAAAATCGTTTTATAAATTTGATATAACGATTTATTTATGTTTTAATATAGAACAAAAAATTTAAAAAACTAGTTTAAACGAGAATTCATCAAGTGATCGTTATATCAAGAGTTCGTTATAACGAGTTCTGACTGTATTTACGTATACAAAGAGAATATCATTTAGGAAAAAATTACAGCAAAGGGCATTGTTTAGCGGAACAATCGGTTTGTAAATTTTAGCTTAAAGATAATACCCGTGATCAATGTAAATGTAAATAATATAAATAACGATTTTAGAATTTCGGAACTATATTTATTGAGCCTACTTTAATAACTTTATACATCTCCCGGATTCCGTTTATTATCCCTGCTTCTCTAAATTCGAATAAAGGTATGAAATAAATCGCTCAATTTCTGGAAAAATCTATATATTTAAGAAAACAATATTATCGCATTAAGTGGAGATATATCAGATCAGACAAACTAAATAAAAAAAACAGTTATATTTAGATAAGTACAATATTAATTTCATTCAGAAGAATAATAACAGGATTTTGACGGATTAGTTGTTGAATCAAATGGTAAGAGTATATCTTAATTTAGAAAGATTAATATGAGAATGCATTTAAACGATTTTATCCAATTACAAATACATCATCTTGTTTCTCATGACATGAGAACCTTTTTAAAATACAAGTATTTAGTTATTTAAGAGTAAGCAGAACTTTTATCGAGATCTCATTGATTGATTTCCAATTAATAATATAAAAACATTAATGATAATTCTTTATTAATATAAATTTTATAAAGACAAAAATAGCAAAAACTTCAGTTCAAGAAGTAATGATAGTTAAATATATTCAGGATTATGGATATTCAATAATTTTAATAAATTATTCTTCATCTCCGGAAATTCATCTGCTTTCCATTCACCATCTTTTATTAACTCATTAACCTTTCTATGCGTTTCTTTAACATCAGCATAATAATATCTATAAAATAAAATTATATGAATTGGAAAATTGCAACAATGACAATTGTACAATGTATAAAATAAGACACACATCACATCAGGAAACCATGATTTCCACCGTCTCTGATTTGGCAATAAGTAAAACAACTCAATTTCTGCCAAAACCTACATTGTTTAAAATAAGAATATCACTTATTATGATATAATGAAAAAAATATGTAAGTTCTGTTACCTTCGCCTATTGTATCAAATAGGAAGATCTATTATTATCTTTTTTAATCTCGATATTAATTAACCCGATGAATAAATTCATAAGGTATATGACAACCAAGAAAGAGAATAAAACCATTAATACAACAAGTGTTGAATTCTCTTTATATGGCCAATGTGTTAGAGCACTCGAATCACCTGTAATAAATTAAGTTAAGTAAAATGATAACTTAAATTTCAAAATAAAAATACTCGTAAACATACCTGTCAGAAATAAAAACATTGCAAAAAGCGCAGTTTTATATTGACTGAACATGTTTGTATTTTCATCTGGTTTTTGAATAAGATATGGATTACCATAATTATCAGTATAAGAAGTAGTAATTTCCCAAGGATCATCCAAAGACAATAAAATATAGAATGCATGCGCAAAACTAATTAAAATGATCAATAAGACCATCAGGAATGAGATTATTCGTTTTGCAACACCAATAATAATTGCAAAATAAACGCCAAAATACTCAAATGCTCTAAAAAACAGTAAAAATTTAAAATCTAGAAATTGACATGTAAAAGAAAGTAAAGGGACATTTCTATAATCTGTTTTAAGCCAAGAAATTGAGGCATATATTGTAAGAAAGTATGCTGTTATATCTATAATAAAAAATTAAAGATTAATTACATCTTTTCCAGAATAATAAATTGATAGTAATTAATATACCAAATATATTCCAATAATCATGAATCCACCTAATAGGATTATAAATAAATTGACGAATTTCAAAAGTTAAGTGAATAAATCCAAGAATAGCAGAAGCAATTAAAAGTATATTTCTGCCATCTTTCGATTCAGATGTTGCGGCGATACTAAAACATCCAAGCAAGGCAATAAATCCCATCCAAATCATTGAATAATAAAGTTTTCCATATGAATTCCACTTGAAATTAATTAATGCTTCTCCATTCCATGTCTTATATATATTTTCAGTAATTGTTTCTACAAATGGACTAGGCTGGGGGCTAATTAATTCCACCCACCAAATATCGTCATGTGGATAACTAACAAATTTGATATAAGGAATAATTAAAGTAATTGTAGGATTAGGATTTTTACGAAAAGTTAAAGTATGTATTTTAAAAATTTTAAAAAAAGTTAAAAAAATATTGATATTGATAGAATAAATATTATTGATAAAATGAAAATAATATAGTAAACTATAAATAATTAAGAAAAGTAAAATAAAGAAAATAAATGGGTAAAAGTAAAATATTCCAAAAGTACAAACAAAATTGAATATTACTGAAAACTTCAGATAACCACGAAAATGGAAAAAGTTGTGAAGTGATAATATATTCTATTTTATAATCAGGTGAATCTATTATCATGTTTGTATCCAATGAATATCTCGTAATATATTCGGGATAATATTTCGACAATAATGGCATATTAGTAGTAATAATGCTTAAAAACAGCTTATTGCTTTCTAAATAATCCTTAAAATAATTTAAACATTTTATTAATTTTAAATCATGTTTCTTAATGTTAAACTTTAAGAACTCAACACCATATTTTAAAAATCTTTTTTTATCATTCTTTACGTATGAAATCCATCCTTCAATTGGAAAATTTTCATCATCCATACCGACATATTTTTTATTAACATATCTGATAATATGTTGAAAATGATCCAATATCAACTGATAATGTGTATTTAAATGAAAAATAAAAATGCCGATATCTGTAAATATAACAATATTACTCTTATATATCTCGCCCATTCCTATTATTTTTATATTTTATCATATTTAGTTTTTTTAATTTCTTCACAAATTAAATCCCATTCATTACTTTTTTTATAAACACGTATTCCGATATAAATTTCTAATCGAATATTCCCTAAATTATATTTTTCAGGTACTTGTTTAAATAATTTGGATGTATTAATATTCAAATCTGGAATGAAAGGATATTCACTATCTGCTTCATTTCCGAAATATGCTTTCCAACCTTCCGTAAATTCATCATTATAATAATCATCGGTATTTTCCTCTAATAAAAAATTAATATCAAATTTTAACTCGTCAAATTTCAACTCGTCAAATTTAATTTTCCAAACATGCCCTTCCATAATTACAAACATATGAAATTCATGAAATAAAATTGGTATGTTCGACAAATACTCGGGGATATATTCCTCTGTCGATAGGTTATAAGTCTTCCAACAGGATTTAATTACAAAATTCCAAATTTCATTATTTGAATAATAATTAAAGAAATTAAGCAAGAAACAATGTGAACCAGTACGTTTCATAAAATTATATAGTCGTTGTTCTTATAATAAAAAAAAAAAAAAAATTTAAGAATTTTATTTATGATAACGTTACATAAAATTATTTAAAGATAAAAATAATACCATCGTTTAAATCCAACGATACTCTCAGATTATCTGTTTTAGAATAAACGATAATTTTATCAGACAAGTATACTTTTCACTATTAGAGATTTGAATATATTTCATATTTTCCTCTTCAACCTATTAAATATTGGTTTATTAATATTGTATCTAAAATTTAACAAGGAAAATTAATAATTGATCATTACCTCATATAAATTTTTCATAAATATAGCATTACCAGTAACGATATCCCATTCATATATGCGGCTATTGATACGTAGCCAAATTTTATCATATTTAGATATGCTTACTAGCTCCGCTTCTTTAGGGACTTCATAAACATTTTGACATATCCATTTGTTACTTTTAGTCTGAGTTGAATAAATCCAAATAATATTTGACCTACTTGGATGGTCAATTTTGCCATATAAAATAAATTCTCCTCTCGTGTTAAAGTTACAATTAAATATGTTAATATAATGTTTAAAATACAATTCTATTTCTTGAACTGGATTATTAATATTAATGATTTCTAAATAAATAAAATACAATTATAAATTATATATTTGTAAAATAACAAGCTAATAATTGCACTTACTTAAATATTTGTGTATGTCAATTTTACTATCATAATAAATATATGAACCATATTCAAGTTTACTGTATACTAGCTCCTTATTATCAGAAATACACATTTGAACAATTTTTTCCTCTTCGTCTTCAATGCGTAAAATGTGAAATTGCTCTCTCTCAGCAGGTTTAATTGGCTCAAGCTTGCCTTTTTCTATACCAGCATCCCACCAGACAATTGTTTGGTCTTCTTCACTATAAGTAACAATGTACTTTGCATTTGGTGATACTTCCATCATAGTAATAGGTTTACCGTTATGCGGTTTGTCTTCCATAACGCTAGTACTATTTTCGACAAGTGATTAAGGCGCGATCGATATTTTGTTAAGAAATCTATCTAAAAGTAATAATTCTGTTGAAAAAAAAAAATTGTCATTTCCTTTTACATTTATCAAATAATTGTTGGAATTGTTGGCCCAAAAGGTGTAATACCGCAAAATCTGGGCCGCATTTGCGTCCCGTTCGAAATTACAAATAATACCGTGCCGGAACATAAATAGTTAAATTAATCCAACTAATAACCAGGTTGTTATTACGTGGTGCAAATTCATACAAAATAAAATTTCTTTAAAATCATTATCCGTGGCTTTTTCGACCGGATAATGGATTGGTAAAATTTACCCATGGCTTTTTCGAAATAGGACCAAATCAAATGTCAAATATACTGAAAAGTACAACTTATATAGGCAAATAAATACTTTGATGACAAAATTCAACTTTATCTATATTGCGCCACATGATCTCTTTCAAATCCTGTAATCCGAAGCTTGTGGATATTTCAAATTAGTGGACAGCCTTTAGACCTTCTCAGCGACTCAGCCGCTGACTAAAGTCGCATCTCTTTGAGTATTAACAATCATAATTTTAATATTGACAGCTTAATATTTAATTTTTTTACTTTAATAAATTGCGAAAGACTATAATATATATATAAATAAATTTCGATCATTTTAGTCGATGAATTTTTGGTCAGAAGTAAAATTTGCTAACTCGAATCAGTTTATGAAGGTTTCTTTCGGATGGTATCTTTCTTTCTTACTTTTTATTGATTATTATTGATTATTATTTTTATTATTTTATTTCTGTTTGGAATATTCTTTTTCCTACAAGTCCTAAGGTAAGTCTTCTTCGGACGAAGGTCTTTTTCTGAAATATTCGAATAGATCGGAGTATTTAATTCTATATACAGTATTTGCAAACGAATACTCGAATATCCTATCGCTATGTCGACCTTGCGTGGTTTTCACAGATTTGACTTTGTCGTCGAGTCCGATTCCAACGGCTGGTATCTTGAATTTCAATTTGTCGACAATAAATATAAATGCTTTATTTGTAAGTTATCTAAAAAAGATTGTTGCCGTGCTTGCCTTCAAAGATTTATGACTTGAATGTTTAAAATAAAGCCAAATAAAAACGTTTACTACTTTTCAACCATCACTGCACAGTTTACATCTCCTATCCTAAATTTATTTTCACTCGCCATATTTCAGTAAGTATATTATTTTAAGGAGAATTTTGTAATTTGATATAAAGTCTAATAATGAAATCATTTATTGGCCAATTACCCATATTATTTTGGACTAAAATTTACATTAATTCATTAAAAATAGAGGGGCTAAATATTTTGCTGTGTTGCGCCATTAAAAGATTCGGGACATTTATTACCGTCACATGATCTGATATCACACAAATTTAATTCATCTAACCCGAACATTCGATTTTTTTATTTATGAAAAAACACACAATAATTTAAATAGTCAAAAATCCAAACCAAGCGATAAAATGAATAAGTTCAGGAAAAAATCCACACGTCAAATAATTTCTTAACTATCAGATATACAATACTTAAAAATGAAAATTTTATACATAATTTTTAAAAAAGCGTCGAGATGCTTACGTATGTGAAGACTTAAAATACAAAATTCAAAAAAAAAAAAAAAATTGTGCCAAAAAAGGCATTAAAAAAAATTATGTAATTAAGTATATACATATATACAGTGTATATATATATATAATAAGCAAGAAGTAAAGCCAAAGATGGAAAAATAAAAATATACAAAACGAGAATTAAAAAACTGTTGTTACGCTAAATAAACTAAAAATTGAGATATTCAAAGCTTTTCCTCGTTAACGACGAGGTCATCATCGCGAATATCAACAACTCGATTTTCATGATGAATAATTTTTCCACCACTGTATCGAGAAATTAATTCAGATTCGATTTGAGGATAAATCTCATCGCTCGTGCGACCAGTACAAGTGATTAAAATGTTTTGTTTATCATAGTATTCCAATAGTGGATCGGTTAATTCATGATGTTTTTGCAATCGGATTTTAAACGTTTCCTTTAATGATAATAATGTCAAATGTTAATAAATTGATTCTTCACAAAGATTATTTTGATCAATTATGAAAATTACCGGGTTATCGTCAGCGCGTTTTGTTAATTTTTCACCGGTGATATCATCGAGCCCAGGTATTCTAGGTGGGTTATAACTTTGATTATATATGCGTCCTGATTGCACATGAACCCATCGATCTTATAATTCAATAAATTAAGTTTAAAACGCAAAACGCAATAGGAAAAAAAAAATCACAATGGTAAAATAAAATTTCATTATTATTGACATACCCATGATACGTTGTAGTATAACTTCTTCAGGTACATGAAGATTTATGACTAAATTTAAAGGTTGACCCGATAAAGATAAATTATCATCCAAGGATGTCGCTTGATTAATGGTTCGTGGAAATCCATCTAATAGCCAGTTCTATTTTAAGACAAATGTATTAAAAATAATTTTATTTTTTTTTTTTTTTCGAATAAACATTAATACGCTCACTAAACCGTATATACCTGACGATTAAATCTTTGAAGTTCATCAGTGATCAATTCGATCATAATATTATCTGGAACATATGCTAGAATTGAAAACAGTAAATTCGAATGTCAGAACAATGAAAAATGTTTTAAATATTTTCCAAATTGAAGTTACACAAATAGATACCAGTGAAGCTGGTTTTTCCACATTTTCATATTCTGACGACCCAATCCTTTCTCGCAATTTACTTTTTTTTTCTGAAATTCCAATTAAAGGATTTCATAGATTCTCAATAAATAGCACCTTACCTCCACATTCCATATGCTTGGCAGCAATTTTACCAACTCTTGTACCATTTGCTATATTCTGACGAAGAAGGTCGCCACTAGTTATGGCTGAAATATTAAAACTTTTTTGTATGCGAGAGGATTGAGTTCCTTTTCCAGCACCCTTCAATAAACAAAACAAAATAATTTAATATTTCGAGTAAATTCCTAATAATTGTTTTCATTTTGCTAAAAGTACATACCGGACTACCAAGAAGTAAAATACGCATGGGTAATTCTTCTGTGGTTGGAGACGCGTATTTTACGAATGCTGAACCATGAAATTGTCTTGTTTTATTATGAAAGTCATGACGATTTATAACAGTTGTTGACCTTGTAATATGACCAGCGGTTTGCGGTTTTTTCAATAAATTTTTTAAAGTTAAAATTGGTCTAATGAAACGCATTATAAAATATATTTTTGTTTTTCGTTCGAGTAAAAAATAAAAAAAAAAATATGACCGAAATTTGCCGAAATTTCCCAGGCTTATTTATACCCGACAAAAGTTTGTTTACTAAAATGTCCAAAATCATATGCATAATTACCCGAAATCGTGCACATTTTCTCATGATATCATTTCCATATACATTTTGTCACATTATGTTACAAAGTAACATTCTGTACTTATTATTTTCTTGTCCATCTGATCTTTTGTTGCACAGCATAGGATAAAAGCCTTATTTAGCCATTTTCATTTGGAATCAGATTGATGATAATTTACGTCACACAACGGATATTCAAATGATAATTCGGATAATTCGAATGAGGGAATGTTCCAAGATCATCAATGATTTAAAAAAAAATGAGATAGAAATGATGATCAAACACGAAATTAAAAATACACTTCGAGCTTTCTTCGTAAAAAAAAAAAAAAAAAAAAAAAAAAAAAAAAACGAATTATAATCTTTTTTATACGACTGACAAATCGAAAATCGGATATGAATATAATCACGTGATAAATTTAATGAGGTGTGATTTCCATTTTATTTATCGTAATACACAAAAGTAATAGTGTTTCATATGTTTCATATTATAAATAACACTGGGACAAATTTTAATGAATTTAAATACTTTTTTTTTTCTTTTAACCATAATCATGCTAAAGAAATATTTGACATGTTATATTACGTTGCAATTATTATTTGTGATAAATTCGATAAATTCACAATTCATTCCAACAAAACGGTATGAACATTCTGCGACGTTTATCGATAATAAACTTTATATCATGGGTGGTTTAACCCTATCAACCAAAGTATCAGCAAATACGATTGGAAAAGAGTTTTTTTATCTCGACTTTTCTGCTTCATTTGATAATCAAGAATTAACATGGAAAGATTTAACAAACATTAATAAAGTTCCATCGCATTTTGATGGCATAACAGCTAATGGTGGTTTAAAAAAAAATACTTTGTTTTTATACGGAGGAACGTCAAATGGTGATAATATGGAATTGGTATACACTTTTGATACCCAAATGAATTCATGGAACGTTCCCGCAATTACGGGAAATGTTATTAGAAAAACAAATTTATGTGCTAGTGTCGATGCTTTAGGAAAAATATATTATTTTGGTGGATTCTCTTTTACAGATAGTAGCGATGTACTTGATTTTGTCATTTTAGATACGATAAATTTTAGTTGGGGAAGAGGAAGTATCAAAAATGCGATCGCTAGAGAGGATTATGGTTCTACCATTTTACCAAATCAAAATATTATTTATTTAGGTGGAATTTTTAATAGTACACTTATTTCGCTGAAAGATGTTCATTTATACGATACTGTTAATGATATTTGGACAACAAAAGTATGTAATATGAATTAATTATTATAATAATATAACAAATTGAATGCGATTTATTTGTCTCGCTTTAATATAGACGACTTCAGGATTAGTCCCTTCTGATAGAAATAGTTTTTCAGCCGTCCCTGGTATGCATTTTAAATGGTTTCAATTAATTTTTGAATTTTTTAATTAATTGGTTATTCTCTAAATTTTAATAGGACTGGACGGTCAACGTGTAATAATTTTTGGTGGTTTAAATGTTAAAGAAAATACCGAGTCACTTTATGTGTTGGATTTAACCAATTTTGTATGGTCCATTCCAACTGTTACTGGAAAAAGGCCTACTAATCGACATGGTCATAGAGCAAATGTAATCGGAAAATACATGGTTATATCTTTTGGTAATTATTTATTATTTGCTTTTTAAAATATTCATATTATTTTTTAATTAAAATACAAAAACCAACCTTACGTTTAATAGGAAATGATTATAATCCTGAATTTGAAAGTGATATTCTACTACTTGATATTAGTAATAATGATGAATATAAATGGACAAACTTTTTTCAAAATTCAAATGACACGTCTCCTTCACCGATACAAACAATTATACCAGCTCCGCAAAAACAATCTGATAATAAAATTGCTATAATTGGTGCAATTTCTGGATCTTTAGCTGCTATTTGTTTATTATCAGTTGGTGCATTCTTTTTATATAAATGGAAACGCAATCAAGATCAAGGTAAAGTAATACCAACTCCCGGAGATGATAATTATAATGGACAAATATTGTTGATTCCTTCCGATAGAAACATTTAAAAAAAAAAAAACTCATAGTATTCATTTTATTAAGTATAAACTTCAAAATAAAAATATCTAGTACCAATGGTGTTATTATGTATTAGCTTGTAGGATTGGGATTGGTGCAAACAAAAATTATTTATAATAATTTTAAAAATAATATATAAAAATAATTATTTAATAAATAATATTTTATTAATTAATAAATTTATTAAATCAAGGAATATTTACATTTTTATATTTATAAATGATTAATAAGTATAATAATACAAAAGATATAATTAATATTTATTTTCAGAAATTTATATTAGTTATATTAATTAAATTACTTAAAATATAATTATTAATATAACTCCTTCAATTAAATTCTTTTATTGATTGTAAGTTATAATTCATTTTATTTTTTTAATAAATAATAAAATCTTTTATTAATAAATAGTATTTTTAAATTGATTGCTCTTAATATAATAAATTTAATATCATATAAAAGTTCAATAATATTATAATAAATAAATCAATATACTACTATAACAAATTTATATTATATTATATTGAATTTTTATAAAAATTAAATTTTTATTTATTTTATTTAAAAGTAATTAAAGTGATTATATTATGGGTAATAATTATATAATCTACAAATATGACATAGTACTGAATGTTAAAAATCTCACTATTAACTTTAATATATCAAAGAGGTTTTTAATATTTTCATTATTATGATAAATTTATTAATTTATTAGATTGATTAAAATTTATCTTATAATTTCTAGAAATAATTAATTATAAATTATTAAATTTACTAAGAATTAAGGCAAACCTATTATTTCTTTCTAAATATTAAATTTATGCATAACTTTTCTTTATTATTATATAGTTAAAATTATATTTAACTGATTTACATAATTTTTTTTATAATTTCAGTACCTAAATACTAAAAAATTATTAATAATTATATGAATATTATTTGGATTACTTTTAATACTAATCTTAGACTTTTAAAGTCATGGTTGAATTTAAATTCAAATTAAAACTCATCAATTGATACTAATCTAAGAATTATCACTAAATTATAAATACCTAAAATCTAAACTTAAGATCTTTAAACTTTAAGAACTATTGCTAAATTTGAATAAAGAAATTACTTTCAGCTATAAAGATTATCACTTCTCTATTTTTATCAATACTAATCAAAATTACTATATTCTTTACCTATTATCAGAATATACTAATACATAATTAAAAAGATCTAAGATGAAATAACCTTATAAAACTTATATTCTAAGAGTTACTATTATATATAGAACTTAAAAAGGTATGTGATTTATCATATTTATATCATTAAATTTACTTAAAAAATAACCTAACTTCTACCTTAAGTAATAACTCAATTGAATAGTACTGCAGCAGTAAAATACAATCTATTATTACTATATATTTAATCTACTACTTATTGCTTAATCACTTTTTACTTATGTAAGGACCCCTAAATTTAAAGACATAGGATAGTATTTATTAACAAAAACTAAGTTTTTGTCAATTTCTAATTTTATTTACATTTAATTATTTTTTAAATCCAGTATTTAAACATGATTAATATTAATCAAAAGATTGATTGACTCTAGTTAACTAAATATTTTCAATATTATCTAGATATTTTAAAATATTATTTTAATATCAAAAAGATTCTGAAGAAATATGTGATTGATAATTAATAGTTATTCGACACGAAGTGCCGAATAACTATTATATTGGGAAAATCAAATTTGATTTCCAATATTATTAGCTACCTTGTAGGTAGCGGTAGTTATTCGGCTCGAAGTGCCAGATAAGTAATTTATCCGGTTTCCTGTGATTAAACTATTTTTTTTAACTTTTTTAAACTTTTTTTTTATAAATAAATAATATTTTTTTCCCACAAACAATTT
>CAJVPQ010000034.1:0-48357 GCA_910591825.1 Funneliformis caledonium
GCAGTTCATAAAAGGAAGTAGAACATAACCGGACAGACAAAAACTAAAGGGAATCATTGATTATTCAACCCATATTAATATTTGACAGAATTTGATTATTTGGTGGATTAGAATTACAAGTTAATATTTTAATTTCATTAAATTTATTATGAAGATTTTGAATAATTCGTTGCTTTTCAGTATTATCCTCTAAAAAATCTAAATTTTTATAGTGAGGATCTAACAAGACTATCATTAATCTAATATCATATTAATAATATATTAGCACATTCTAGAGATTTTGTTTTACCTTTTCTAAAATACCTGTTTTATTTAATGGATTGTTATTTGAAATCTTTTTTTTTGTAATTATCATCAAAGATAAGTATCTCTGAAGATTCTGATCCAAATGCAGTATCTTCATTTGAAAATTCATCATTATCTATGAATCTTTCAGTAGCTAAATTAAAATCATTTCCTTAATAGTTGGGATAATCCAGCTTAAAGTAATATATGAATTTCTGGATAATTCACGAGTTAATTCTTCAAATGGCAAGAGTAAATCAACAAGTTGGTTCAGTAATTTCCATTCATCTTCAGAAAGTAAAAATTTCTTTAATCTTTTACTATCTTTCTTAATCATTTGATTAGTTGATGTAAATAAATCAGTTTGAAGTTGAGTTATAGCATCCTTTAAAAAAAAAGGTGATCCTAAGCATAATACAATAAATTCTAGCATGTAGGCACATCCTGATTACAGCACATAATATCTGAATAACCAAGTTTTTTTTGTACCTCCTTTAATCTTTCCACTTGTTTCTGATATTTAAAGAATTGAATTAGCCTTTTTGCACGAATTACTAAAATTTCTGCCAAAGCTAATCCCTTTCCAACTACTAACTGTAAGGTATGTACTGTACAAGAAAGACGCTGAATATTTTTACACTCATTTTTTTGTTTAATAAAGGAAAAGCTGATACCATATTTGATCCATTGTCAGTAATAATAGATGTTACATAATTCTCAAACTTTCAAGTTTCAATATATTTATAAAATTCATTAGCAATAACTTCGCTTATATGTAGAGAAGAAACATATTTTATTTCTAGCATAGTATCTTTAATTTCAAAACTTGGTGTAATCCAAGTTATAGTAACTCCTAGATATCCGTGTTTAGCTCTACTGAACTAGAGATCTGTAGTAAGTATAGATGAGGGATGAAACCCCTTAATAACAGTTGAAACTTAGACGAAACTATATTAAAATTATAATAAGGGATACGATGAAACCCATTCGATACGACAAAAGCCGAAACTGTCGAAACTATATTTTTTTCACATTGTAATGCATAAAGTATTTGCAATAAATCTTTTGGTTTCTACTCAAGTAATTTTCCAAGTTGTAGCGAGAAATTGAATTATTTCATAAATTTATTTTCAAATTTTACAGAAATGTCTGGGACATAGTGATAATAATAAAAACAGACGAAACAAATTAACAAAATAGTTAATATTGAACGTAAATTTCTTATTAATATATAAAAATAAATAACTTGTTTGAGTGGATTGAATAACTGCTGACATCTTGCCTCTGGGTATGAACCAGGATAGTCAAAGCTTACTCCCACGCTTTGGGGAAATTGGGCACATAGTTGATATAGCCAACTACCACCTAGACCCCACAAAGTCGATAACTAACCCTGATCCAACATGGGAACCTTTAGCCGGAACATCTATCATAACATGGGTGGATAGAATCATCAGCATCCCATGGAATGAATGTAAATCATTCATTCACCTTATTAGAAACTTGTTGTCATAACTGTATCCAATATTGCATGTTGTTTAATTTCTCATCCTTTTAAACTGTATAATTCACGTGATAAATAAATAAATTATTGTCTAGCTACAAACAATGGAGGAAGATTTATTCTTTCAATTTTAGATCAAGTAATGACTATATTTTTATTAAATTCAACCATGATTAACGAGAACAAAAAATAACAAAAGTTTTGTCTCGTTAAAAAGATTCTTTTATAATATTAATATTACATTTTTTCACTATTCAAATTTCTAATACCGCTCCTTTATTTCATTATTTTTGCTTTATGATTCATTTCCATTACGTTCGTTATCATCAATTATTTAAAACTATATTTCAAATCATAAAATAATTTTATTTTGATCGATAACGCGTTTCATTTAATTAGTTTTTATTTCGCAAAAAGTTAGGGCGATTTCTCTAGAGCATGCTAAGAACTTAATATACGCAAGGATCTACTGTGGCAATTGCTTAGCAATAGATTAAAAGATACGAACGTCCCCAAATCATACAGTAACTAAGCAAAAAATGAAAAAATGTTGATAAATTATGTTAATGGAATAAATTAGGCTTCAAAGCTATAAAAAAATTTGTTAGCATTTTTCAAGTCAAATGGAGGTAAGGAAATATTTAATACTATTCGTCCAAAAGATTTGAGATATTTATGCCCAAAATAATTTTCTGAAAGTAATTGATAAGACACTTACTTTGGAGGAAGCATAGAATTTGGCGAAAATCTAATGAATAATTTCGTGAGGAATGACAACTCAATTATGAAACAATTTCAAAGCGAATGTTTGGTGGCTGTTATTCATGGATTGTATCGGTCCTATTATCCATCCGTCACTGGTAAAGTCTTGAGTTCTTTTATGTTATCTTATAGCACGAGATCAAGGAGACAAAATATAACAAATGTTGCACAATATTTCTTCATCCAAGCAAAGTAGGACTTCTGCCATGGTCACATCATAAACCTATTAAAGTCAAATGCGAAAATGCAAACAGTCCGACTAGTTGGAAAGGATGGCGGTTATCAAAGAATAGAAGTCGAAATGTTTCGAAATCAAAATTACATGCTCTTTGATGTAACATAATATTTGAAGAATATTTCTTTAATAAAAATCCTGAGAAATAGTTATCGTTATCATTGAAGGATTTATTATTTGTTCTTGCAAGCCTAGCTAATTTTTTAATATTTAGAATTTGCAACAAGATTTATTAAATCTAAAGCAGCGCGATTTGAATCTATGAATGCAGATGATGGGAATATTGGAACGACTGTACTATGATTCATACATCAAGATTCTAATAAAAAGTGAAGTAATCGGGGATCGATCAAGTTGGGAATAGATATTATTTTACAATGTAGGTGAATACTTGCTTCGCAGGATTAGCACGAAGTTCTATAGGAAATTTAGAACTTCATTTATTTGTGATAATTAATAAAGATGGATCTAAAAGAACTCGTGCAAATTTTCAGTCATAATTAGAGGTGAGGCAGGATGTGGAAAGGTAAGAATATAAGTTCACACTTATTTCAATATAATTTTTCTAAATTTCCTTTTCTATTTGTAGACAATTTTAATTATCTATTTAGCTAAGATGGTTAAAGTTCAATTTAAAGTTCTTAGTCTCCATGCTGGATTAGCGAAGAAACCAGTTTGAAGCTATGAAAAGACGAGAACAACACTTGCGATCATATAGGTTTCCTTGCAGATATCAATGTTTTTGATAAAATATCGGGAAAATTTTCCAGTTATTAATGTTGTTTTAATTGATAAGGTAATATTTTGTATATATTTTTTAGTGATTTCATTTTTTTTCCAGTTCCCACACATTTATTATTTTTTATTTTTTTAAAAAAAATTACTTTGGCTGAAACAAGTCTTTTCAATACTTCAATCTTTGCTCGAAACAAATTAACCAGCAAAAGTTCCACAGTGTCAATTGTTGGAATATTAGTAAAATTAGTGTGCATTGTTCAAAAGTAATTAAATTAATTTGAACTGAAAATTTATGAGAATTACCAATGTCACTTCTTTCCGGACCAAAAGTTGATTTAAATGATTTAGTAAATACAGCTGAACTGTTGAAAATATGACGTAATCAAAGAGGCGCTTTAGAAACATTCAAATAACATTAGCTCGTACTTTTGTTGAGCAGACATTATTAAGAATTATATGAGGAATCTTTGGAGATGTTTTCAAAACATATAATAATCGAAATCCATGGTTCTATAATCTAATTCTAATTGAGAATTAATTGATTCAAATTTAGATGAATCTTATTCGCGTCATTTAATGGTTACTGGTGAAGTAATTCGTTGACTTATCAATTAAGAAGAAATCCTTGGTGATTTTATTCCTTGATAACCAAGATGATTATTCTTACAGTGGTTTGAGTAAAAATTATGGTAATAATTTAATTTCTGCACTGAAAAATTTTACTTTTTATTTCCGATTATTAATAGATATGTCAGACAATTGATTTTAACAAATCTGAAAATTATTTATGGTATTTATTTAATTACATAATTAAATCAATTTATTCGGTATAATTTTTATAAATAGTATTATCGTGCTCATCAATATGATGTAGACGATTTGAAAATTAAAAGTAATGAAGTAGTATTATCGAAAATAATAATGGTAACTGCAGATTTATTTTTGATGCAAAATACATTCTCAGTTAATATAGTCAGTGACTCATTTTTAGCAATATAGTAATTAAGATCTTTCGAAAATTCTTTATCGTATATGGCATTTTGCTAAAAATTCCTACAGGCTTTGTTACTAATCTAAGCTTTCTGGGACGTATTTGTTACTCGTATTCGTTGTCTAGTGTATGTTTCACGCTGAAAGATTTTCTTTATACTTCCTTTTTCCGAAGAATGATTGTTTAAGAAATGATTTCATATCACAAATCATTACCGTTGTTAAGGGGTTTCTTATTTTGTATAAGGAAAATGATTCGGGATAAATTCTTTTGATGACAACTCGAAAGCACTTTCTTAGATGAGTGGCGCGTCAGATGATATAATTAAACCGTCGCTCTAAGCTTAATACTAAAAGATACCACCAGAAAATGCTTTTCCTTTAACTTAAAACCTTTTACTAGCCACTTCATTAAACAAAAGCAGTTCATAAAAGGAAGTAGAACATAACCGGACAGACAAAAACTAAAGGGAATCATTGATTATTCAACCCATATTATGGCTCTCTATCACTTGTTAGCCATTGTTAAAGGATAAATAAAAAATAAAAGCTCGACCCATATGATGATTTAATTTACAAACAAAATTTCTATATCTCATTTCGAGAGGAAACTTGTATTAAAACAATTAATAGTGGTTGAAAAGGGAAGAATCCTAATAAACGTTGCACTAATCAAAACTATGTATAGTCCTATAACAAAAATTATTATTGAAGATTTTTTTTATTTTATAGTATAATTTATATTATTTTATAATAAATTTACTATTAACGAAGCTATATTTTCTTTTCTTTAATAACTTTGGATCCTTCTTATCATTTTCATTTCAATTTTTCGAAAATACTCCGAATATCTGTCATTTTCACAAAATAGATCGCTTTTAATTGATTTAATTACTTGACAAAACTCATAAACTTCCTTGTTTGGAACGTAAAGTTGATTTTGTAAAAAATAATAGCGAAATTAATTGATTTAATACTGCGTTCAATTTATTTTATTTTAATTAAAATATAACGCGATAAAAAATAAAAAAAATGTCAAAAACAAATAATAAATTCTAGGAACACGAAAATTATTTTGCTTTATAAACATTTTATTTATCTATTATTGTCATATTTATTGTCCTCCTAAATTATCCGTCCAGACTTCTCACAAAGCCAAAGAAACCCGCCCCAAAATTAATTCCACATTCAACTCGGTCTCGAATTCTTCTACGGTGGCCGGTGGCCTTACTAGATTGTATTGTTAAAATTAATTCAACTGAATTGCGTTTTTATTGGAAAGAAAGCAATATTATTTTATTGACTTACGTTCTTCTCTCGTGAAGGATTTCAACTCTAAGGTCGTAATTATTATTATTTGTGAAAACGCTGGAGTAATACTTGAAGCTCAAATTCTTAATGCATTAACTCCTTTAACTCAACATTAAATATTGGCTGCGTCATCTATAATGCAAGTACAATAATATAAATTCACAAAAGAAACGTGATTTAAATCTGGGTTTAGCTTTTGTAGATCAATTTCGGTCAAATCGTTAAGGTAACATTTGTTCTAACTTAATATTTTATATGGGATTTGAAACTCTTTTTAAAGAGAAGGCAACACACAATCAATTTGCATTATCAAAGTTCGCCTTGCTTTATATACATACATAAACTATAATCTTTTCCTTTCTCCCTTGCGATATTATCGCTTTCGCTAATTTAACTCCATTATTTTCTCTATTGTAGCGTTGTAAATTAATTTTATTGAACAATATTTACATCATAATTATTTAATTGGTTATTAATTAATTACTTTCTACTTACGGTTTTAATTGTTTATAAATACATAAGCAATAGAAATCAAATAATTTATTGGAACTTCAGTTTTTTTATAAGTTTATAAAAAAAAATACTGAAATTATCGTTAATTATGAACATTGATAATTTCCTTTGGTAATTTTTAAATTACTTGACTTGATAACACTACTAACATATTTTTAATTCAATATAATCATGGATATTATTAAATCAAGTTCCCATAAATTCTTCACACTATTCACTATGAATTTAATTGAAGGGTCTCCATAATAAAATTTTAAGATTTGCAGGTTTGAAGGTAACGTATTCCAAATTTGCGAGAACTTTTTCACATTCATTGTAATTTGATTAAGGTTTTTAATGGAGTAAGTACATTACAAATAATGACGTCCATGCAATACTCATAAATACTTTAAATCTTTTGAACAGTAATCCCCTTTAAATCACTTTCAAAAGTTAGGCAGAAAATTCTGTATCGATCGATATTCGGAATGTAGCCAAATTCCGAAAGTTGCTTAAACAATTTATCATTCCAGAGTATGTGGTGTTGGAATGATTAAGCTAGAATAAAAATTCTAGTTTTTTCAAGTAATCTGAACCATGTGCATTTAAATATTTCTAATGTAACTATATGAACCTTCAAATATTTCATTTATACATTTAAGTTACAATGAAAATTCTCATGATTATTCGAATAATCAGAATTAAACGAAGAAAAAAAGCTTGACCATTCAAATTTACGATTATGCAAAGATTATTATATTGTGCTTTGAAATAGGAATAGAGGAAATTTTTTGTGTTAAATCTAAGACTTACTTTGCTTTTAGTGACAATATGAGGTCATTTGCTATTACAAAGTAAATCATGACATGATAATTAACGTGATTTAACATATCTCCTTATAAGACATTATAATTACAAAATCGAGATCTTTTCTACAAGATAATACAATAATTTAAAATGTTTCTAGAGTCGCGGTCATATCGGACCATTTTTTTTATACTTTCGGGTTCTTTCGCATCGGACCGCAACGATCGAATTTTTTTATTTTTTTTTATTTTAACAATTGAAATTACGTATCTCTAGTATTTGTTGTGTTTTTTTTTTTTTTAGTTAAATTGGTAATTTTTTAATTTTTTTTACTTCCGGGTTCGATTACATCAAAGATTTTAATTTCAAAGACTTTATTTCGAGATGGATCACTTCGAAAGAAATGAATAAGATTGTTTAGTTTTTTTTTTTCCTTAATATGGTTATTTTTCTTCTAATTTATTATGAAATACAGTGTGCGACAAAAAAAATTGAACTCAAAAATTTGTTCGCTAGATCATCGATTTTATCATAGAATAATTTATTCGAAAACTCAAAACCGAACTTATTATTAATATAAAAATTAGATATATTAATAAAGAATTCTTTCCCTAATTTTTTCAATTGATTGAACGAGATTAACCAAAAACGCACTAGAATTTTCACCTATTCTTCAATCATATATTATTTTAAATCATCAATATTTCGTGGTACATTATGCTTGACATTACTCCATAGATTTTCGATTGGAATAAGGTCAGGGCTATTCGATGACCAATCAATAATTTCAGGAATGTTTTCTTGAAGGAATTATTTTGCAAGTCGGTTTGTGTAGCTTGGGGTCGTTGTCCTGCTGAATCTCCATCTTTTCCCAAGCATTCTCCTAACTTCTGGGATATACTGCTACAAACTTTCTATATAATATAATGCATTCAATATTTGTGTAAATCAAAACAAGCTTGTTTTCCCTCTAACACAAAATACACCCATAACAAAATTTTTTTGTCGAATTTTAGGAAGAGCCCGAATTGGTTCAGAACCCTTATACCAACATTTAATTGTTTTATAAATAATTGAAAAGCCATTTCATCAGAAAATAAAATAATTTCCATCTCTTATTTAGATGATTTTGAGCCCATTCAATACGTTTTGCCTTCTGAATCGTTGTAAGCATTGGTGTTACAATTGGTAAACTATTTTTATAACGATTTATTTTGACGATCGTTTAAGTACGTGCTTCATATTCTGTGGAGCACAAAAATTAGATAAAAGTATCTATAAATATTATTATGCTTTAAATATGACAAACAAATAAGCACTTCCACATAACTATATATTAATGTTCTTTTTTTCTGTTGAAATAATCAATACATAACAACATTAACGTGTTGCATCTGATATTCGTCATGATAAAAAAACGGATAATTCTATAATAGTTTAGTTGAACATACCTGGAATTTGAAATATTGATATCAATTAAATCTTTAACTTTGAGAAAGGATTATAATTTTTATAATATTTTAATCTAACACATATAACTGTCCATTTATAAACCTAACAATTCGGAGAAGTAAATCAATTCGGTAAGATTTTTAGGAGATGCTGTTCATGCGATAAATTGAAAATTTAAAAACAAACAATTGCTTCAAGATGTTGATGTTCTCACGCATTTCACAATTTTTAATGAAGTGTGAAATTTTGATGCGATAAAATTTATTCAAACAGTAAAGCAAAATTTTTGCGTATTATTAGGATAGGAATACTACTATTTGTAAATTGATTAAATATTATAATAAATATTTTTTTGGGTAACTTGTTTTTGAATGCAGTATCGTTACCAAAAATCGAATATTTTTAGTGGCGCTGTAAGTACGGTGTGACAAAAATAATTGAGGTGATTTATTTTCTTCACATCCTGTCTTGCATATTGATCGGCCAATAAAATTTTGTACACCATTGTTGAGCACATAATAAATTTCTCCTCTTGAATGTCTTTAAATAAGCTCATTACATATCAACAAACTTGTTTTGTTTTATTGGAATTAAGGAATACATTCCAAAACGAAATACATCGATAAACTCGTTCCTCTTTCAACAATTAATTATAATATCAAAAAATTAAAAGAAACCGGAAATAATTTGCATCAAAAGGAAATGGACGATCAAAAAATAGTAAAGCTAAATCATGTGACCTTTCGTAAACATGCAAATAATGATGTACAGTGTATCATATCAAGTCTATTTGGAATAAACACGGAGTATTAATCCCGTAACCCCGTTAAACTTTCTTTTTTGAATAATTATTTTTTATAATGGCCTCCATTCGTTTGAAATTAGTTAATGAAGCTTTGAGTAGAGCATATGCATTAACTAATTTTAATAAAGCTATAGACGAACGGTATGAATTTAGACAACAAACAATTTACGCTGATGAATCTCTTACAAACGAGGAAAAATCAGAGGCAATACGAATTATAATTGATAATTATGAAGGTGACAAACTAAATTTTAATCAAGGAATTAAAAGAATTTGTGAAAGTTGCAAACAAGAATGTTTAGCAATATCATATTGTGAACTTTGTATTCGAAGTTATTTAGAAGCAAAATTTTCGGAATGGACATCTGGAAATAACGAAATTGATAATTTAATAAAAAAATGTCAAAAAGAAGCAATCCAACCTCATAAAATAGTTGAGTGGATACCATATAATAATTTACAAAATATTGAGTATTTAACTAAAGGTGGATGCTCTGAAATTTATACAGCAGTTTGGATTAATGGAGGTTATTTCGAATGGGATTCTATCGGAAACAATTTGATAAGATGTGGAGATCAAAATGTAATACTCAAAAGATTAGAAAATGTCAAAAGTGCTAATAGAATTTGGTTTGAAGAGGTATTGATAATTGACATTTTATTTATAAAAAAGAAAGAAACTAATCAATTGAATACTCATTTATAGGCTGAATCTCAATCAATATTGAGTAGCAAATTTGGTTATTTCGCTCAAAATTGTGGTCTAACTCGAGATTTACAAAATAAAGATTATTTTCTAGTAATGGTTTCATATGAAATAGATTTAAAAAAATATTTACAACAAAATCATAATCAGCTTACATGGAAACAAAGAAATGATATAATAATATATATAATTAATGCAATTTTAAAACTTCAACAAGAAAAATTTATTCATAGAGATTTGCATTCAGGAAATATACTATATAGTAAAATAGCTAACTCTTGGAATATTAGTGATTTTGGATTTTGCGGTCCTGCTGATAAACCATTAGGAAGCGTATATGGAAATCTTCCCTATATCGCACCTGAAGTTATTAATGGAAATGGATATACATTTGCATCAGATATTTACAGTATTGGTATGCTTATGTGGGAAATTTCATCTGGACAACCGCCTTTTGCTAATTATGATCATAATTATAGTCTTGCAATAAAAATAATGATTGGAATGAGACCAAAAATAGTACCAGGAACTCCAATCGAATATAAAAATTTAATGATACAATGTTGGGACGCAGATCCATTAAAAAGACCTGATATTGATACCCTTCATAAAAAAATTTTTGAAATGCGTAAATCATATTATCAAAATGAAAATGAAGAATGCAGCATTAATTTAAATAGCATACAATCAAATATACAATCTAATATAAGCTCTAATTCTATTAGTTCATTAGTTAGTAAATTTAGTAAACTTTATAATTTTAAAGATTTACCTGAACCAAGAAATGCTACTGAAGGTAAGTTATTAAATATTTTTATTTATTATATTTATTACTAAATGAAGTTTTAATTATTTATTTTAATTTATAGAAGAGCAAGCAGGTTATTAATTAAAAATTTTTTTAAATATTAAAGTATATTTAATATTAATTTGATAATTTTTATTTAAAAAAAAAAGCTTATGATAGCAAGCAAAATAGTCTTAATATCCCAGACAGTAAGTAATATTAGTTTACATGCAATCTATAAGAAATTCATTAATTAATTTGATTATCACTAAAGATTATATTAAACAGAATGTTTCTACAATAACTACTGGTAAGATAGATATTATTTATAATATATTATTTTGAAATTCAACTTATTATAATTTAAAACATGTTATAATTAATATTCGCAGATATGCATATTGGCAAGTCTAAGAGGAATTCTTCATATTATACTGATGGTAATAAGTCATTTTATTATTATGATTTTAATAATGACTATACTTGTAAAATGATTTTTTTATTTTAATTAGAAAATCAAGAAGATTTAAATATTACTTCAAAAAAAATAAAACTTAATAATGACAGAGGTAATTATTTGTAAAATTTGGTTTATTCTTGATTTCTTACAACTATAAATGCATTATTTAGGCATTAATCATACAAATGATGAAATAATGACGTATTATATGCGAAAAAGTTATGTGGCGAGTGATGGTAAGAAATCGATATATCTAATTACTTTACTACCGAACTTAAAATTTAAATTTTTTAAATCTCAATTAGATGATGAAGAAATATATAATAATTCAAATCTTCATTCAGAAGATCAAGATGTTTTAGAAATTCCTGAAGGTAAAATAATTAACATTATTAAATGAATCTTAAAATAATAATTATTAATATAAGTTTAAAACAGAATAATTTATTACAATGTTGAAATTTATTAATTATCTAGAATTCCCTAAAGATTAGAAGTTTTTAATCAGTAATTAAAATAGTTCGTAATATCATTTTTTATTTTTATTATGTATTTATTTGATATAAGGTAATAGAGTAGCTATTAGTAATAAACCTTTAATAAGACGTTATCAATCATATTTAATAATCATTTTAATTTTAATTTTTTGATAAAAAAATATTGCTTTCATAAATTAATATATATTAATTGATTAACGCGCACAAAAAAATAATAAATTTAAATATAAAATCGATAAAATCATGCATCCAATCCAAAAGAAATCGACTAAAAATAGGGAGGAAACAATTGAAAGAATTATTAATGAAAATACATTTTATGGAATCTACTCCGAAGTGGAACCAAAAGAAAGAAATGAGTCACTAAGTATTTTTGGAAAAGAAATTGTTCGATCTCTGCACTCTGAAATGACTGAACTCAGAACTTTAAAGATTAAATAAAAGATGAAATAAATTAAAAATAACTCATCTTATACTTAAAGTGACCATCAGAGAAACAATATTTTTTAAAAAAATTCATCAAAATTAAGACCTGCTTTCTTCTTTCTAAGCTAAAAGCATTAATATAAAAAAAATGATTTAGGTTACGATAATATTTATTGGAGAAACAGTTTATTATCTGGGATTCTTTAATTAAAGTACTACGAACTAAAAATAATTAGATGTCATAAACAAGAACAATATTATCAAACCTGAGAAATTTGCACTAGTCCGCATGTTAGATACTTTAAGGTAAAGGTAATTAACACTGGAGAGTTATCATTATTATTTTCAGGCATGACAATGTGAACATATATGTGCTGATGTTGTGGCGAATTATGCCTGAAAAGAATTTGCATCATATGTTTTCATAAAAATTGTTAAAAATCGAGATACTGTACGTCTTGGTTTATTAATATGATTATTTGTTTATTGAATATTTATCTTAAACTAATAATCACGATTACCAAGATTGATGAGGTAAATATGAATAAGATAATTGTTCTTGCTTGTGATCATACATTTACCATAGACGCTATGTATACGCATATGGGAATGAAAGATTATTATAAAAGGTTCGATTGAAGGGGATGAACATTAATTAAAATCTTCCGTCTTCATCAATAGAATATCCGGTATTAGGCTTGAATTGTACTGAAAACAAGCTAACAAACTAAATAAACTAAAAGGCCTATCCCTACGAGAAATTATACAACTAACGATTTATTATGATTCACTTGTGTATTCTATTATCACTTTCAAAACCTATATGAAGACAAGAAGGTTGAAAGTAAAGGTTAGATAGACCCGGATAATATTAACTAGTAAAAACGGCTAGCATTTCATGTTAAACAGTTAAAGAAAATCTTTAACCGGTTAAATCTTTTGATTTAACTCCGGCCGAAATACATGGCCGGAATTAAGATTTTTATGATTGCAAAACCATTTGCTAATTCTGGCCAAATTTACAGATAGTACTGGTCTAAAGTTAATTTTAACCAGCCGGTTAATTAATCGGTTAACGAATAGTTTAACCTGGAATTGTACCGAAACTAAGCTAACAAACTAAATATTTTAATATCACAATTATCAGCATCGTAAGAAATAAGTTGAAAGAGGAATTAAGTTTAGAATTTCCCTTCGCAACAAACGAATCTGTTGTATAATACGTCATCATAGGCGGTATTTTACTTATAAGATTAGTTATTGTATTGTTAATAAATATAATTAAAAGTATAAATTTACTGCTTACCTTTTCTTCTTTTAAGTAATAAACCTAAAGAACAGTACGCAACACTAGCTCTATTTGTTATTTTTATCTGCAAATTGTATTTTTTACAGTTAAATTTGACTGACTTTATTTTTCTCATTTTTTTTGAACTATTAAAAAATAAAAGCAATAGATAACAATAATTGTAATTTTAAGGTCTCCAGTACGTATGACTTGAAGAATGAATTCACTTTGACTAATAATGTTGAACGAAAGAATCTTTGTAATAAAGTCCTTATAACATATATTGCTTTGTGAACATAAAAATCGTTATTAAAACATATCTATTACATAAATCTCTGCGGGTAGGAAAGGGTGAATTGATCGAATGGAGAAATGCCCTAAGGAAAATGGTAAGTTATTTATTATTATTTTTTTTTTTAAAAATATAAGTTTATTTAAAATTTACTTACTTTTCATCATTTCGGAATTTTTTTTGTATATTAAAAGATTTACTTACCATTTGAAGTTGAGTCGCTATATAACGTCGAAAAAAAAGATCAATAAATATAATTATCGTTATTGTTTAAAAAAGGTAATTTATGATTCTCTTCCTTCCTCCATCGAACTTAACATAAGAAATTTTTTATAAGTTAAGTATTAAAAAAAGTGACATCAATAGACATCTACGATGGTAGATCAGGAATGAGTGTAGCAATAACTATAATTCTCTGAAACAAAATTAAGTTAAATATGAACTAATAATCACTCTACTCGAGAAAAATAATAAAGTTCTTGAGAAACATTTTGGAAAATTTTTTTTCTTGTTTTGAGTTGAAATTAATGCCGATGAAACATACATGCCTACGACACCAACTGAATATATAACCTAACCTTTTGTAGTGATTTGTACATTAATATTGTTGTATTCAGTTCTTTCGTTTATGTATTTATAAACAATTTGTAATGTAAGCAGAGGGTTTTTAATTAATAATTATTGAATAAAAGTGAAGTAATTGTGACAAGTATTTATTTAATAATATCAAATTAATCTATGATGCCTCAATGTCGGTGCTCTACACTTTCGCAATGTCAATATATTAAACTAAGTAAATGCCAAATTCTAAATCCTAATTAATTAAAACTGCGCAAATTACGAAACCATTACATAATAAAATACTAATAAATCGGAAATTAAAATAAAATAATAAATGCTATTACAAATGCGAAATTATAAAATTAAAAGGGCGAAAATCAAAAGTATCGCGAAGGTGTAAAAGGAGGATTTCGAAGGGAATGTTTTTCAAAGAAATATGTTAAAGGCGAGCATGGGATATTGAGTTGTTTTAGGATTTCCAGCTCGATATATATAAAAAATTTTAATTAAGCCAGCCTGGCATTTTGACCATTTGTCATACTGGCACCTTGACAACCTGGCAAATGATCGTCAAAGGGACTAACTATAATTATCAAAAACGATTTTCAAGCGAAGTTATGAAGATTTCGGCCGGAATTACATTTAATCGTAACACTAGAAGGGATTGTTCCGATCTACATTGAGGAGATCTTAAACATGATATCACGTCACGTATTTTCCAAGGTTCAAAAGATAACATCCGAGTTCTTCGATGGTAAAAAGCTTGAAATGGCCTATGACTACATTATATATCCGAAAAAAAGCTCGAGGTTTTCTTTTGGTCGATGTAGTTGCTTGCTTCCAAGTGTGTCGTTTCCCCTTAACGTTAATAGGTAATATTTCGGAAAATCGAGCAGCTCCTTCTTGTAATATATGGATCTTTAATTTATTCAAGCCGGATTGTATGGTCGGTCAATGCTGGATCTTGTCTTCCATAATACGTTAATACGCTTTGAACCAAATATCTTGAAAAAACGTCATTTCTTGATATTAAGGTTTGACAAACGTTCTCATTTATAAAAGTTGGGCCCAACCTAATTCCGTGAAATAATGCATGGGTCTTTCCGAAATGATGTAATGACCACCCGATTTTGGCGTAGGAATCTTTTGATATGTCAAGGTAGAGATGATTGGATTTTTCTAAACAATAAGTAAAGCTTGACATGATTATTATTATTTATTATTATTTTTGTAATATGAAAATCACCGAATGATGGAAAAAAGTAAATGATATAACGAATTTTTAGAATGCTGATAACAAGGGAATACTTTATACATCTGTAATGGACAAATTAACCTAAAATTAAACAGTACATCATTTCTAAAAATAATTTATTCTTCCAACAAAGGGAAATCCTGTTTCATCCTGTGATAAGGAGTCCTGCCACACGAGAAAAAAAATTTTGCATTTTCCTTTCAAAAGCTCTACTTTTTAGGTTAAAGCTTAATATGATTGGTAGGTACTTCAATCAATATCTCTTTGCAGTTATTACCGGTGGCTTTTACTATAGTAAAAGATGAAATTCTTGGACAAAAATCATCATGATTTGATAATGATCACTTTTGTTGATCTCTATTCTGAGTTTTATGTTGGTACTTTATAGTTCTCACGTTTTTGTCGGAAAATTTATTATTGGCTAGAGATAACCGATTTACACGTCGAGTAGAAAATGATTACAGAACATTTTCATTGTAAGTTTACACGGTTAGATGTTTAGATGGTTAGTCCAATTCTTTTATTCGTTTAGAATTTTTTTTTAAAAAGGTAAGAGATTTGTGGTTAGCCTACTACTGATTGGTGAAGATCTGCGAAAATTTTCACTTTTCACTTTTGATTTTAGCTAAATCTGGAATTCATTGAAAGTTTTTTTTTTTTTGACTCATG
Organism: Funneliformis caledonium; assembly: GCA_910591825.1. Lineage (NCBI taxonomy): Eukaryota > Fungi > Glomeromycota > Glomeromycetes > Glomerales > Glomeraceae > Funneliformis > Funneliformis caledonium. Next base: position 16,323 of record CAJVPQ010000034.1, read on the forward strand.
ACATGACATACATACATGTATATGGGCGTTTGTAAAGTACAATAACAAATATTTATTAGTTTAAATAATTATTTGTTTTCAAATAAACTTTTATATATTCCATTAAATTCATAAAATTATCTTACCTTTAAGGTTAGATGGAAGTCTAGATTCCTCCTTTTCTATTGACAAACGCCCAAGGTACACATTTTATAACAATTAGAGACGCTAATGGATCCCTAACAAATAAATCCGTTTATGAAGCAATCGAACATATTGATCTTGTAATTTAAAATATTATTCTAAAATTTAAATTGATTAATTGAAATTTTTACAATTGGATGTATTTAAACAAAGGTTAAAATTATGTAGACATTCTATTGCAAGCCACTACAGATTATTTTGTTTCGCAAGTATCAGGTAAGTTTTTTTTTTGGTTTTCATTTCAGGAGTAGGGATTAAACGATTCGATTTTTATATTCTCTAAAAAGTTTTTTTTTATATTATTATTTAATTTAATTTTTTTTTTTATTTCTCTTTTTTTAGATGTCTTTTTTTTTAATTTATTTTTTTTTATTAAATTATAGATATACAACTTATTTTCTTTTATTTAGGTAGGTTGGATGCTGCAGGCCATAAAGCAATGCTCTAGTTAAAAAATTTTTTTTTTTTAATAACCTTTTGCAGAAAAAATTTTCATCGTTCACAAGTTTCAAACTAGTACATTTTCCAAAAATCATGAGGAAAAAAAGCGGTCTATTATCTTCTTCATTGGCATATGTAATCTCAAATGAGAACGGCAATAGGTTCATGTAAAGAATGTTATTGTTTTTCTTTTTAGAAGTACCATTTAAACAATCAATCTTCTAATATATTGTTATCATCGAAAGTTCTATTATATCAATTAAATTTCAAAGAAAAAAAAAAAAATGAAAATCGGAAAATTTATTCAGTATTTAACGAGTCGAAATGAGCGTTCTTTGAATTTTAACTTCCCACCTTTCATTTAAATAATTATCAATCATAATAATGGTTCGCGTTATCCATTACCGAATGTAAAGAAAGTAAGAATACTGTAAAATTATTGTTTCAAATCTGTTGTTGTTTCCAAATGAATTAACGTTAAGGTCATTTTATTAGTAAATCGAAATCACTCGATACTCATGGAAAAGTAATTTTTCAGCGTCTGTGCATATAAATATGATTTCTGATGCTAAATACTTGGTATAAGTATATACATATATGGCTTTTATTTTTAGCCTGTTTTTTTTAAGAAATAATTTTGATCATAAAGATCTGCTTCATTTTTAATAAAAAATATAGCGATATCTCTCGGCACATGGAAGGACTTCTAAAAGTGACCAACTTTATAGGATCAAACTTATCTACGTTTAATGCAGCATATGAGATGGTACATACGGCAAATTAATGAAGTTATATCTTTACTCCCCATCGATGGTAATAACAGTACAATGATAAGAAATCATCGTTTAATTACGATAATCTCTCTTCTTTGTCCTGTCATTGATATCGATGAGGAGCAAATATGTAAATTTATTAATTTTCCGTAAGTACCGTCCCATATGCTGCATTCAACTTCGATAGGAATGGTCTCTACAAAATTGGTCTCTTTTAGGTTTTTTTTTTTTTTTTATATGCGGGCGTATCAAGACATCTATCTATATTTCTTTTTCCGAGATATTGAATGACATATTAAAAATAAAGGGGATCTTTATGCTTATTATAATTATTTTTTAAAAAAAAAAAAAAAAATAAAGGCCATATATTTACACCCAAGTATTTAGCATCAGGTATCAGATTTTTATGCATGGGCGATGAAAAATTACTTTTCCATGAGTATCAAGTAACATGATGAATTCCACTGGGAAACACACACTCTCACCTGGTAAAGTATTTGTTGATTTAAAAATTTTTGCAAAATAATTAACGATCGTTGTTACTAAAACATTTTATTTTATTAAAGACCCTCCCGATCGTTTTGATTTATCTTTTTAATCATCATAATTAGTTCAAAGTAATCTTGTTTCGCTGGTCTTGAAATATTTTGTTGTAAAATTTTATGTAATTTATTTAATTTGATATCAATTATAATATAAACTTCAATAAAAAAAGTAAAAAAAAAATGCGAATTAAAAGTAAAATTGACGTGTAACTTATAGCGTCTATCTTTTGTCAAATTGTTACACTTCAATTGACTCACATCAGTTGCTGACAATTGTTTCGACTTTGATCGTTCCTAAAAAAAATAAAAAAAAAAAAAATAATAAAAATTACACAACCTGAAAATGGAAAACTAAAAGAAATAAAAAAATTAAAAAATAAATTAAAATGCCAAAAAAAATCTCTATATAATTGCTTCGGTCCGCAGTGACCCAACCGATTAGAAAGGAATGAAATAAAAAATCATTTAATGAAAAAATGAAATCAAAAGAAATCGAAACCTCTAGATTGGTGCGCCCCGACCCGTAACTAAAAAAAAAATAAAACTGACTCACCTGATACTGCGTAAGTTTTCCGATCTAAAGAAAAGAAAAGGTGTGCAAGATTTTTTTTTTGGAAATATCGTTCAATCGCTGTAGCCTGAAGCGATCGAATCCGGAAATTAAAAAAAAATTCGAATGATTGCTGAAAATAATTTAATGCTCGCCAAATCGACAGCCACGATCACAGGAATTGTTAGCTTATCTCAAACGAATAAAATTTTTTGTTATTTTAGACAAATAAGAAATTTTTTAATTTTTATGATTTTTCTTTCTTAATGTATCTTTTAATAGATTTTCTTAATCATTCCAATTTAATTATAAAGGGAAAATTTAGTTAAAATAAAAGAGTATTAAAGATAGATAGATATATATATTTTTTTAAAAATTGATACTTTGTGCTATATACTTACCTAAACTTTTTGCTTTATACGAATGAATAATTATTCTCCTAAATAAAATAAATAAAGTAAATAAATAAAGTAAAAATTTAAAAATGATAAACAAAAAAAAAAAAAAAGCCTAAGAAAGGGGGGGGGTCTAGAAACAGGGTCAATTCTTTTTTAAGTATATTCAGAACGCCACCTACGACTCAAACTGTAGAATATAGAAATCTGCAAACTTGATTGATATGCTAAATCAATCGGAAAGAGTTTTTCAGAAGTAGAGCTTTTGGAAGTAAAATGCAAATTTTTTTTATGCATGCAGGACTCCTTATCACAGAATTAAGGTACGACAATATGACCGTTTGATATATATAAATGATCGAAATTCGATTCACTTTTCTTTTTGATAACCATAAAACAAAATAACATAATTTATGTAATCCTTTGATTCAATAACATTTAAAATACAAGAATATCCATTTCCACCAACCAAGCAAACTTAAATTATGTTACCATCACAAAATCTCATGGTTCCGGTAGAATATCCACCAAAGGATGACTTTGAAAACAATAGACAGTTAAATGTAATTGCGAGTGCCATATTGCTTGACGAAAGTCTTGTTAAAAGATGGAAAGAGAACGAATACACTGAGATATGTAGTGATACCAATAATCTTGTCATAACGGGAGCATTACTAATCCTATTTCCTCCATCCCCACCATCTGGATGGCTTTACCCTACTGCCGACGATGTAAAATTCCGTCTTACCAAGCTTATCGAACTAGGGTTTAAGCTCGACGATAAATCCTTAGTAGACGCCTTACAGATTTCGAAAATAAGTTGGATATTTACGGCGATATCTTTTGGAATGTTTTCACCGCAATTCGAAGCGGTGAATCTAATTTTTCATTTCTTTTCGGTCTTTTTAAAGAGCCATCAAGGGTCTCAAAAAATCATTATTTTTAAATATCCTAAAATCAAGGTGTGTGAGCATCAAAGGATAAACTTACCTTAAAAATTAATTTGATGACTACACTTCCCCTTATATCGAAATTTATATTAAATTCAATTAACACAACCTTTGATTAGAACATTTAAGGGCGTTCTCAACACTGACTAATAAGTTCTGATTGGTTAAAAAAAAAAATATAGTGGAGAATATGGAAAAAAAAAAATAATATTTCAAGTGTCGCATCAATGTCTAGTAAAAATAATTTTTATAAGCATAAACATTTCTGTAAGAAAATTCATAGTTGATCTTTTTTTATTAAAAGAAAAATCGTTTAGGTGTTTCTATATATGAATAAAAAATAAATATGTACAAAAAATCCAATTTATCAAAAAAGTATTCCCACTTTATCGTGAACAGGTAATTTTACGTTTAATAATCGCCCAACGAAAGTTTCAAGATTGAGATAATAAAGCAGCTACATCAACCTAAAGAAAATCTCTAGCTTTTTTTCGGAGATACATTGTTATGAAATAATAGTAACTTTTAATCTTGGAATGCGAGATTTTATATATTTAAATTTTGTCGGTTTAGAATCTCAGAGTACTTTCTCAACTGGATCGGGACAAGTCTAACATAACCATTAAATTAGAAGTTTGTAGTGGTGCTGAAAAATCACGTTTTATTACACAGGTGATTTCTTGTTTCCTAAATTGTTCGAGTCCTGTACAAAAGGATCACATCTTTTTATTACGAATTATAATAAATTAAATAAAGATCACTAGAACATTAAAAAAAAAAAAAAAAAAAAAAAAAAAAAAAAAATAAATATTAAAAATTACCCATCATCATTTGTTTGGTAGTAAATCCTGCCGTATCATTTTTATTCATATTTAATCTCATTCTTTGAACTTTATATCGTGTATGTCCAAAGTAGATGCCTGCTTAAGTCCAAATGTTGAAGCCCGACTTAATAATATGACAACTCGAACCCGTCCAAGTATAAATTAATTTATGTTATGCTATTTTGGCGATGAGAAATCGTTGTTTTCTCTTGTGTGATTAAAATACAGCAAAACTTCATCTTTTCTGGTTATTTTTTTCTTGACATTTAATTCTCAGATTAAACTTGACCTTTTTGTTTAATAATAATAATAAAATATTTCAATAACGACAAATTTAAAACGATCGGCCACAATTGTTTGATATGCCAATAGAAAGAGGTCTTTAATCCAAAGTTTCTCTGAAAAAAATTATTCATTACAACTGAATCAATTAGAGATTCTAGGTAGAGGTATATATGGTAGCTATCACCTATAAACCACAAAAAAGTTATATGACTTTAAAATTATAATTTGAAAATAAAGCATTTAACCGATAAAATGTTAGAACAACGTGAGAAGATCATTTTTAACTTTTACAAAATACGATAAAAAATTTGAAGCTATTTCCGTTAAAATTTTCATATAGTGAAGATGACTAAGGATCGGCACGAAATTTATTTTCGGCGCGCTACTTTATTTTTTGTAACAAATTATTAAATTATCCTTGCCCAACATGGATTACCATAGCTATGTTTCTTTGTCTTTGAATTTTGTAGAATTACAAAATTCCTTGATAAACGAATAAACTAAATTTTTTTTTTTTTAAAAAAAAAAAATAAGGGTATGAACTGAAGTATTAAAATTATGTATAGCAAGCAAGTTACAGCCGAATCATTAATTCAGCAAGTTTATTATTTTTGACATTACTAATCATAATACACGATAAATCTAACCGAACATCACTCACTTATAACTTTAATGACCTGAAATACTTCATAATCATCAATATCAAATTCTGTTGGGATATCAATGATACTGTATGAATTCCAACAGGAAGTCCATAATTCATCATCACAAGAACTGATATCACCCCTATACCCAAAAGATGGTCCAAACGTATTATCACAATAAACTGCATGTTTTTCACATCCCTTCATTATTCTACCTATTCTAACCGTTTTGATATCTCTACAATCTTTAAAGGAAAATATAAAACTCTTCGTCGTGTATCTATAACCTTCTTCATACCAATCTGTTGGATTATAACCTCCAACGACATGATTAGAATCTTTGATTTTCGCGACAAAAATAGTAGCCCCCTTGCCATCACATTTATTATGAAAGAACCTTGTTTCCTTTCCGTCCCTACTGGCACGATAGAGCAATTTGAAATCATAAGGAACATTTCTGTGCGAATTGCCTCTCCAATAAATCCATTTGTAAAATAAGAAAAAATGTTGAGGTTTAATTATAACAGAACCATACTTTTTTCTTGGAGGCATCAAATCGACATATAATTTCCTATTTGGAGTCATGTGAAATGTCAGGATGTCCTTTAACAAATCATCTGACAGTAAACTTTTAAAAGGATAGATCTTATCGAGAAAATTTTCTGGCGTGATATGTAAGAACCTTATTAATGGAATAAATTCATCGAGAACCCTCTCCATGATCGTGAATTCCTCCTCGTTCCATTTAGCAACATCATGTGAAATAGTAGGTTCTTGTGCCAGACTCCATTTGATTAAATTATCCCAGATAATAATCTCGTCCAATTCCAAATCTTGTTTTAAAAGCAATTCCATGATAGGTGCTTTTAAACTAAGAAATTTATCTGAATCAAATATCAATTCAGGTTCTTGACAAATTTTTTCGAGACAATCGTTACAAAGTTCGGTGAATGGCTCGTATTGATAGACCGTTTCAATAGTTCCCATGGGATCTTGCTGAATCAAGTATTCTTTGATGCGAGACATTAAACTTTGTACATCAAGTTCATCGACCATCAGCAGTAGGTTTAATACATCATGATCTTTTAATACTGTCAAATCAATTTTTTCGCAATAAATGTATTTGATAATGATTTCAAATAACAAGGGAGAAATAGCGGGTTTTTTAAAGATAAACTTTCCATCCTTTTTCTCAGCCCATTCCTTTGAGAACGCTGTGCGAAAATATTGTGATCTAGAACATAAAATATTCGAGTGCGCTCGTATTTCTTTAACGTTTTCATTTTGACCGGAATAGATTACAACATCATATCCTTCGCCAGTTTCAAATAATCTTTCGTAATCCTCGGTGGTTTCAGTGGTTTCGATGGACATTTTTTTGAAAGAAATAAATTTTTTTTTTTTTTTTTTTTTTGGTAATTGAATTAAGTATTCTCCCCAAAAAAAAAATAAAAATTTTTTTCCCTACGTATTAACCAATTTAGGCATAATGACAAACTTCTTTGGTAAAATTATGGTTTCAGGTACCGAAAAACATATAAAATTAATTTATCATCTTTTAATGTGTAAGTTTAAAAAATTGATTCAAGTAAAAAAGTAAACTACGAAATGAAAGATCATTTTAAATACAACCGTCATCATAGTTGCATCTATTTGTCATTTTTTTTTACGAGGAAAAATTACATCGCATCACATAACTTTCGGGTCAAAAAAAAACACGTTACCATGAATTTTTAACATGACTTTTTTTTTTGTAAATATTTATTTAACGTTGCATGATTTCCAGTTTATTTTTTTTATTACAAATATAATCGTAGATAATTTATATTAATAAAGAAATAATAACAAATAATTTTCTTTTTTATCATATTATTGTAACTATTATGTTGCGATTAATGAACGATATTAATGTTAAAAATGGATCAAAAAAAAAAAAATAGTAATAATAAATCAAAATAATCGAAAAATAATCATTATACGCCGAAGATATGAAGAATCCTTTAAACTTTCATTAATTTTATATTCATCGATTAGAAACACGAGCCGAAAAATGTTCGTTCTATTTTATAAATTTTTTTCATCAAGGATAACTGCGTGTGAATTCCAAGATTTAATGATGCACGTAATGTTATTCCATAAGGTAAGGATACGGAAATATCACATGACACGATTCTCAACGCAACGGCGGAACATTTTCATCAGATTTATCCAACGATATTAGAAAACTTTTCTCTACCGGATATAATTATGCTGTAATCATCCAAGCTGGGGAAGTTCAAAATATGAAAGAATTCTTTATGCATTCTTTGATTCTAGGAGCAAGGTTAACATACTTTAAGACCGCATTTTCATAGGAATGGGCCAAAAAAGATGATGCAGTGATTATTTTAAAAAGCCGAATGTCTCTCCGGAAAACTTTGAATAGATTTTAAAGTTTTTATATACTGGAATCGTTCATTTAGATAATCTAGATGTAGCACAAATATTGATTGAACTGTTAATTGCAGCTGATTAAGTGACCATATTAACTTTTGATAAATAATAAATCTGAATATTTGAGAAATGAACCATTGAAATTCTTCAAGTTGTATTTCGTCATGAACGTTTGAAATTTAAGAAACTATTTGTTAGAAGGTGTTTGCGATAATCCTAAAGCTTCTTTCGAAATCTCCAAAATTTTCATCACTAGAAGATGATGTTATTATTTTTCTTTTAAAAATAAATGAACTTGAAATGAAAGAATTGGATATTTGGGACATTCTCAAATGGGGTGTTTCAAAATGTCTATCCCATAAGAAATTGATCTATCTTACTGGCCTTCAAATGATTTCATGATTTAATTTCACATTTTAGATGGTTTCAGATTCCTTCAAAAATTTTTTTGAGTATAAAAGCATCATTGGTTATTTTATGCCTTAGTTTTACCTCAAAGACGTATCCCTTATCGTTGAAGCTTCTTTATCATGCCAGTAGAGACGAGTAAGAAAAAATTTGCCATATATAATCATTTAGATGTTGGACCAGCATTTGGTGAAGGATGGAATTTAGGTATTCAAAGTAATAACATGAGTAAATGTAATGGTTATACATATCCTGGAGTAGAAACTATTTTTGCTAACAAAAATAATATTAAAAAAATATTTTAGATTATGAAGTATTTCAGGTAATAAAATAAGTAAGGTTTATATATTATGCATTCTAGGGTGATAGCCATTAATTTTATGAATTTCCAATTTTGGAAATATTATATATATTTTAACTTTAAATAAATAAATTTTACTTGAATTAAAAATAATGAAAAGGATTTTTAGCGTATTCGTCAATTTAAAGGTAATTTTTCAAAATTACACTGCTTTGTTTGATGAATATAAAAAGGAGAACTTATGATATAATTGTTCATGCTGGAGTAGTTCGAAATATGAAAGAATTCTTTGCACAATCATTAATTATAGGAGCTTAAGTGACGACATTAACTTTTATTTGTTGTATAATTCGTCAACATCCAAAGATCATTTGATAATTGCTTTAATTTTGATTCCCAATCGGCGGCCAATTCAAAAACTAATTAATGCATATGAGTTAGAGTTGTTAACTTTTGAATGAAATCTACTATTTCAGGATGGTTCAAAGTATGTCACATTTATTATCAATATAAAAAAACCATATCATATCCCAAAATACTAGTTAAAATCTAGTGATTATCAGCTTTCATTCTTTGTAAAAAAAAAAAATTTATTGCTAATAAAAAATAAAGAGAAATAAGTTACCAAGAAAAAAAAAAAAATTGAAACCGATCAAAATATAAGAAATTTAAAGTCATTATAAAGATTGTAAAATAAAAGAAGGTAAATTTAACATAAGATACATGGAATAGGGTTTAGTAAAGAAAAGAAAAATTTGGTCCAAACAAGCTCAACATGAAAAATTGGTGATATTATTCATTAACCATGAATTTAAATTTAATTGGTAGAGTTCGTACTACTATTATGATTATTTTGATTATAATGATAACTTTTTGTCAGTGATTTGATCCAATAATACTATTAAGAATAGCGTGATTACAAATAAACTTTGCAGGTTCTGCTCCTAATATTCTGAAATGCGTACGTAAATGCGTTCATAATTGATATCAAATTGTTGCACAAGATAATATTCCACTGTACATGAAATGACCTCGAAATTTTAAATGAGACATTTCTCAATATGCTAAAGCTCCCTAAAAAAAATTAGTTCGCAAAAAATGATATATAATACGTAATTTTACGCTTAATAACGTACTATAGCAGCAAGACAAATGGTATTAAGATTTCTAGAATTGTCAATTTGGGAATTAAATCTATCTAAATATATCAGATATGGTAGCATTGATGGCAAGTCAAACTTGATTGCTTATTCAGAAGGCTGGCTTCATCAGCTACATAATACTCCATCTCTTTAAGATATTTTATTGTTTCATCATTGCATTTTCAATAAATCAAATAAAACGTTCCTATTATTATTCATTTTTAAAAAAGAAGAAAATAATTAAATCTCTCGTCACCAATCATATAAAAAAAATTAGATCATCCTTATAATGTATCCAGGGTAAAGGCTTTTTCTTATCTTGTACCCTATATAAATAAAAATTTTATAAGTATCACGTGATAGACAAAGTTAAGGAGCAAGAGCCTTCCATAGAACAGGACAAAAAATTAACTTGTATGATTTCTCCAATGAAATCCGGAAATTCATTGAAGTATTTTCTATTAATTCATCAATAAAAGTCAATAAAAATAGTAATTTTATTCAAATAATTTTTTAGAATCTGAAAACATCCTTTTGATGTTCAGTAATAGAACTAAAGCTTGATATAGACCTTCTTGATTTTCTAATACAGCTTTATAAAGTTGATACATTGTTCACACATATTCTGATTTGCAATAACAAGCTATACGCTGAAATCATTTATTCATTGTATGAATCAAGCTTTATTGGATCAAAATTATTTTGGTATTCGTTACCCTTCATCAAACGAAGGATTATGTAATAGATGAGTTCTAACAATGTTTGATCAAATTGATCCAAGTTTTCATTATTGTTCACGATAAGCTTATGGTCTACATGTTCAACATTTGAACACTTTTTCAACTATTTCAATTAATTCCAAGAAACATATTGGATTCAACAGGTTTGTGCAGAAGGCTTTATTTTTCAAAGGAGGACTTGTCACTGACTATGCCTGTACTTGTAATTCACTTAATTTCAAGACCAATATTTGTATGCCAAACTTATTGATCAGTACATCTTCAAAGTTTTGTGTTTTTTAGTTCCTTAATCGCATCGCTTTACGTTAGATCGATTTCCTATGACATAAACAATTTGATGTACTCCTTTATCTTTTGCTAGATTGGCGAGTTCCAAATGCATTTCATCATCATTTTACGTAATCAATAATACGATTAATTTTTGTTAAGGCATACCATACAGATCTACTTCACGTGCAAAAAAGTAAAGGCAGAAGACATATTGTTTGTTGATGTTCTACTAAAAAGGATCTTGTTTAAAAGTAATAATTAATTAGAAAAAAATCACAGCTTCCCCTCAAATAAAATCGCCAATTTTATTCTTATACTCAAATACAAACCCTTATCAGTTTCGTCAGCATTGCGTATTGAAATACTAGACAGAATTAATGATTCTCTATTCCTTTATCAAGGAAATTACAATGTATCATTACCTTCAATGTTTTGCACAAATCCTGAATAGATGATTAATGAGATGCGAAAAAAGCGTTAACTAATGTAAAAAAAAAAATGTTCTTTAGAATTTTTTTTTATTTACTGGTAAATCAACTATAAACAACCTATGCTTTTGATTGGATTCATCACATACAACATTTGTTAAAGGTAACCAATCATTATTTGGAAATATTTAATACTTGGGTTTAGTAAATATGAACTTCAATTAATATTCTATCAGTTCCTATTTTACTCAATTTTGCTATATCGGCAAATTCTACTTCTCTTGGTTATATCGTTTTACGATTTTTGGCTCAAAAAATTACTACCCCTCCTCCTTCAGGTATGAATTGGTTGTTCAATTTGTAACATATGTATCGAGAAGGACTCTTGTAGGTCTTCTATTAATGATATTGTTTTAATTATTATGTCCGGATGGATTGTAATACATCAATAATAGGTAACACTAAGTATTGCTAAGTAAAACTACTATTTTCTGCATGATCTCCGGAGAGAATCAAGGCTCCATCAAGCAAAGCCCGGAGAAAGATTCCCTGAGCGCCATTTTCATCTCGATCCATTACAGTTCTACAATTTTGGTAATTATACACCTCAGACCCTCCAATTTTTGGATTTTTCCACACCAGCTACAAGTTTTAGAGGTATAAGCTTTATTTTGAATAATGATATAAACTTCCAATTCTTCTGCTTTAGCTACTAGACGTTGGCAAAATTGATAATGTGCCCAACCAAGCATTTGCCGAACTGTTTTTCGTGTAATTTTTCTTGTTTTTCTATTTGTTATATTTGACACTTCAAATGGTGGAATGATGATAGCATCAAATTCACAAATGAAAAACGAAACTGCTTTTCTATGTATTTCATTTTGCAAATGAAAAATTTTTCATCTCATACATGCCACTGCTTTATTAAGTCTTTTAGCCTTATTTTTTTTACGTTTAGAAGTTGACCTATTAAACTTGTTTTTTTGTGATATTAATTTGTCTATGTAGGTGCAAAGACGAATAATACGTCTAATGTTATGTTCATCAATCTTACCTACACCTTTTGTTGGAGAGTACCATGTGAATGGTGTTCTAACCCCAGGATCAATAGAGACTGCATGAATACCATCCGCTTGTATTTTGCAGAGCTGTTTTTGCATCTCATAAACCTATGAAAATTTCCATTCATTAGTTTTATGAAAATATGTGATTTTACAATCAGATGTTATCTTGTAAGAAACAGGCCACTTATTATTACGTCTTTTTTTTCAAAATGAAGAGGCCACAAATCACATTTATTATGATCCAGAGTGACAACAGGCTTATGACGATGTGTGGAAAACATTGATAGATTGTGGAGAGAGGTGACATAAAACGGTTCCACATGGATTTTGAAAAATTTTGTGACCGAATTGTTATTGTTTGTTGTAAATCTTTTTGAGATCGAAATGATAAAGATGGACCTCATTGTTTCATGTTTGATTCTATATTATGGTTAATTATCTTATCCCTAAATTAATTAAAAAATCAAAAAAAAAATCAGAAAATAAATAAAAATTTTAAACAAAAAAAAATCAAAAAATAATAATTATATCTAGCAGTCAATGCTTCGTCAATTGCCTCATCAATAATATTTGCAGGTGCTTTTCCATGTATACCTTGAAGTAGCATTCCAATACGCACAATAGTTCGTACGAATTTACATTCACCCCATACACATAATCTTTAAAGTTTCTTGTTCTTACATTCATTAACGTCATTTTCTACACGAACATCTGCATAAAGTTTAAGTTTATCTTCAATGGGTTGAGGTTTTACCCAAACTCGTTGTGATGGACCAATATGTAAATTCTTAGTAAATAAACGGCAGTATTGATTCCAGTGAACAACTGCATTATAAGCATATCTCATCAAGCCTATCCAACGTTTCAGTAGCTGCTTTTGAGGGTGATTTGGATACACTTTGATTAGCAGTGTACGATTGAGAGTGGTTTTCAAGTGTTGTCACTTGTTACGCACTGATGTTGTCCTGATCTTTGTCTTGCGCTTTTTTCCTAACCTGGCATTCTCATCAGTGAATAGCGGCTCTTCTTCCTTACATTCAACAGATAAAGACTGTGTTGATTGCAAGGATATCTTGGGAAAATTCGTGTTCATTAAATGTCGTATCATTGAAGAGAACCACGAGTTTTGTAATATGGAAGGAGAGTATGTACTGGATGAGGTCAAAGACGAAGTGGCAGAGTCGGTCATAATAGGTAACCACAATTTCTGAGACCATTCCGCAACTTGTCCGTTCCAATAAGGTCTTAAGTCCCGGTCATTTGAAGTTGACACCTGAGCTGAGTTCATAGGTTGGGAACCAGTAGCTGAGGAGTTACTTCTGCCACTCAAGATCTTCTTTTTGCTTAACACTAGAGATCCGTGTATAAAGGAACCCTTTTTTGGTGACGGTGGAAGAGGTGGTGGTAGTGGTAGTAGAATCTACAATGTTTGAGACATCATAAAGTCACACACCATCTGGCTGTTATTTTACTGTTACTGTACCAGCGACAAAGTGTATACAAGAAACACCAAGGATAGAAGAAGCCTGAGTGGCAGTAACGAACATTAAATGGAAAAAAAAAACTTAAATATTTTGCGAAAGGTTAAGCTTTTGAAAGTTTATTTGCAATAACATTAAGAATTTTTCAGTCCTGTGACACATAAGGGGAATTAAAAAACACACGTAATATATTTATGATGAACCAATAAAAGGATGAAATATTATTCTGTTTATCTATATATGAAAAGTCTATTTTACAGTAGATTTGTAAATTAAATTTGAAATTATAAAAAAATACTAAATATTTAAATATTAAAAAAGAAAAAAATCTTATTTGAAAGATTGATTTAATAAGAGATCCAGATTTTCCTGAGCTTCTTCACACCCATTTCCAGCAGCCTTCTTATACCAATAGATTGTTTTATCCAAATCTTTTTCTACACCTTGACCTTTTTCATAGGCAACGACAACACTTTTTTGTGTGTTACCATATTCCTATTGCGCTGATTTCATATATAATTCAAAAGCCTTGACAATATCAACGTCAACGCCAGCTCCTATTTCATAACATTTACCTAAATAATGCTGTGCATACATATTTCTTTTATCTGCTGCCGCTTGATACCAATAAGTTGCTTTCTCTAAATCTCTCTCTACTCCGTACCTGTATAAGTAGTAAATACCAAGATTAAATTGACCCGTGCTATTCTTTTTGTTAGCAATCTTTTTGTATAATTCAAAAGCCTTTGATTTATCCATAGCAGTTCTGATCCCATAATCATAATACCATCCAAGTTTAAGTTGCGCTTTGAGGTAATCCATATCTGACAATTCTTTGTAAATGTTAAAAGCCTTTATTTCATCCTTGATACCAATAAAAAGCTTTGCCTAAATCTTTTTCGATACCCTCGCCGTGCTCGTATAAACTTGCAAGGCAGAATTGAGCGTTACTATGTCCATCATTTGCAGCAAGTTGACACCAATTCCTCTTTCATAGAGTTTTTTCGAAAAAAATCTCTAACCGAAGATTTATAAGAATCTACATTATTGTAAATTTTAATTGTTTTTGGAAAGTGAATATTTAATTTAATATAAAACAAAAAAAGATACGGGTTTAAACTTCATAAAATTCTATATTCATTACCTGGAAATGAAATCAAAGAATTTTGTTACGTTTTTCATGAAACATGATGACCTCTCCAAAATTGCGCCTAAAATCAGATTAAATTCTTTTTTTAAGCGTGTATCTAAAAAGGAAATATAATAATATAATTCCGCCCGAAGATCATGATTTTCGCTTGTAAATTGTTTTCGGATAATTGTAGCTAGTAGGATAGGACGTCTGATATACATGTGTTGGTTATTATCTATCGCTTTCGCCCATTTTAACCTTATTAATTTTTAAATTCCGATTTTTCTTATCTTATTTTTATTTTTGTATTTTGCGTATTTTTAGGGAGGCAACACTGATAATAATTACTTCATTTTTTTTTAATTAAAACCTTCTGCTTACAAATACAAATCGTTTATAATTTTTTTTTTTAAAAAAAAAAACCAAGAAATGATGATTAATTGCAAATAGACAAAAACTAATCGGGCCAACAAAAATAAATTTAAAAATTCTATAAGTAATTATTAATAGTTATTCGGAACTTCAAATTTGATTGGTTGATTCGGGGCTCCGCAGGAGCCCCGAATCAAAAATCAAATTTGATTTCCAATATTATTAGGTAGCTGTAGTTATGTTCCGGTATTGGGTTAATTCGTATTGTTCAGAAACAATTTATGCACAATTTATAACCACAATGCATTCTTCATTCATTTACAGACCCTTCAATAAAGAGTTATAATATTTCTTAATACCAACTTAAAAATTCTCATAATTTACTCTAAAGCAACGACCTCTTTTAAAAGGATGTTTCATCACGATTAATTTCTTCACTGCCATCTAAAACTTGTTTTTTTTTTTTGTTTTTTATACATATATAAGCACATTAGGATTAATCTTGGCTAAATTTTTTTTTCTGTTTCGGATCTTTCAAGATGACTTTTTCTTTTGAATTATTTAAAATTTCTGATATCATCGTTACATTATTTCTTATTACAATACTATATTTAGCGAAGTTTTATTATAAATATTTCACACGATTGAATCCTCTTCCAGGTCCAATTCCTCTCCCAATATTTGGTAACCTTTTAAACAAATCTGGAGAATTTGACGAATGGATGTTGAAATTACATGAGAGATATGGTGACATATTTGAAATAACAATGCTCGGAAACAGAAGGGTAGTCCTTTGTCGTGGAGAATATGTTGAAAATATGATGAAATCATCAACCAAAAGTTTGTACCTACGACGATTCCCTTTCACTAAGGATTTAAAAGATTTAAGAATGTCCAATAAAGGGATAGTAAATAATATTGAGATTAATTCTTGGAAATACAATAGAAAATTTTTCTCTCAGGCCATCCTCGCACCTAGTTTTGCCGATGAAGCCTTGAATTGGGCTCATAAATTATTTTATGAAATGGAAAGTTATTGGAAAGGAATTGGGTTTAATACTTCAACTGATTACTCGGCTTGGATGCATCGATTTACGAATGATATGATTATAGTTTTAATTACAGGGAAACGCATTTATTCTTTACCTTCTTATTACAATACTTTAAGTGAAAAAAAGTCAGATATACCTATTACTTTAATTGAAGATTCCGAGGAATTCATTGAATCGATTCAAAGTACTACAGTAGGATTGGCCTTCTTTTTGTACACACCAGCTATTGTCAGACGTTATTTACCTTACTTTAAACAACGTCAAAACAAATTACTTAAAAAACGGGATTTCTTTTTAAATAAGATTGACCAAATTATTAAGAAGAGGAGAGAAGAAATTGAAAAGACTCCATTAGAGGAACCTCTCAGACATGATATGTTAACATCATTTATTACCGCTAATACTCCTCGTGATATTAATAAAACCAAAATTGCCGAAGAAGAATTCTTGAGTCCCATGACAGATGAAGATATTGGTGGAAATATTAAAGACGCTTTTATTGGAGGAACTGACACGGTAAATTAAAATTAAACTTTTTCCGTAAAATGGACATAACATTGAGATACTTATTCGTTTGCATTACAATAGACTGCCAATTCTTTGTGTTTCATTGCTTATTATCTCGAAAATTATCCGCAAGTAAAAGAAAAATTTCACCAAGAACTCTATCGAGTCTTTGGAAGTGATACGACGCGTCGGGTGACACACGAGGATCTCGATAAGCTTGAATATACCGAAGCTGTTATCTATGAAGTATCTCGCGTAAAGCCTGTCGTTAACATGGTATCGAGATATAGTAGTGGACCTGACGAGATTGCCGGTTATAAATGGCCTAAAAATACCCTATTTAACGTAAGTTTTAAGGCCATGAACTATCATAAGGATCATTGGAAAGATCCCAAGAAGTTTGATCCAGAAAGATTTCTAAAGAAAGA
This sequence comes from Funneliformis caledonium, assembly GCA_910591825.1. NCBI lineage: Eukaryota > Fungi > Glomeromycota > Glomeromycetes > Glomerales > Glomeraceae > Funneliformis > Funneliformis caledonium. The sequence goes on from CAJVPQ010000034.1 coordinate 33,671, forward strand.
TGAAAAAAGGCCTAAAGCCACGTTTAACATATGGGGTGGAGGTCTAAGAATTTGTCCAGGTATTTACCATCATTTTATTTTGTCATATTTTCTGTTTGATACTGGTATTGAATATTTTTTTTTTTTTTTTCTTGTTACGATTTGTACAGGACGAAAACTCGCGATGATCGAATTAAAATTTTTATTGGCATCAATTTATAGGAAATACGATGTCGAATTGGTTAATAAGAATGAACCATTAAAATCTAAATCCACTGCTGTAACCGTTTGTCAAGAACTAATGGTTAGAATCAATCCTAGGAATAGGAATCATGAATAAAAAAACATGCGGGAAATATTTTTATAAATAGTCGTAATTTATTTTTATAATAAAGGATAAATATTTTTTTGTCTATCGTATAAAAATTAAGTTGGATATTTTTTCTTTTACCGGTTCGAAAAAAAATAAAATTTAATAAATAAATGTACTTTTTTTAGGGGTGTTACTTGTGGTGTTTTATCTCTCTAATCCATACAAACTCTTTCTAATTTATTGAAACCAGTTCTTGAGGACGACAGGATTTTCGATAATAATTCAGTTGACATCACCTTTTGATACTGAAGCTTCGCGGGACTTGGTTTAGGTCTGCTTGTAAACAATCATTAAGGAGTCTCGAATTCCAAATATCTCAAATTATTAAATTTTGCAGATTTGGTTCATCTCATTTTATTTTTTTTTTTCATTTTTTGATCGCAGTTTCTTGTCGATAACTTTATCCCTCGAAAATCAAATATATTTGAAAATTTTTTCACCAGGTTCTTGGTGATGTTAAAAAGGAAGGATCATTGTTCCCCCTTAACTTTTAAAAAAGAAAGAAAAAACAATTTTATTTTATTTTTATTTTATTTAGGGCAAAAGAAACTCCATGTGCGAAATTTTTTTTCAAAAAAAAAAAAAATTGGAATCAATAGTAAAATATTTTTAACTGTGGTTAAATTTATAGTTCTAAGCCATCACATCTTAAAATACCCTTAGCAACGAAAGAGCCAACAAGCAAAACATTTCTTTTTCTATCCACAGCAGAAACCGATGCCATATTATACAAATTTCCATCATCTTCCAAAATAACTTTTTTAGAATAATTTACGCCATAAAATTTATCTTCTTCGGTATTATTACTAATTCTTAATACTCCAAAAGGTGGCGTAGGATATGTTCGATCCTTAACGTAAGGGAGAATAAGATAGGGCTTGTGTGCAACTATAAAAAAAGGAAGTTAAATAAATAAAAATAAATATATATATATATATGTTTTAAAAATGTTTCTATTCAAATACTTACTAGCAAGATAAAGTTCACCGGTTATATCGTCAACACTAATATTATCACCCAGATATCCTGTGAATATTCTCTCTTTTAATCTGAGTTCGTTACTATTCTTGTTTCTTTCGTATATATTTACTTCACCACCACCTGGTGCAGAAACATAAATAAGAGAGTAATCCCAATTCGTGTTAATCCCATTCGCATATCGTAATCCATCAACGACAATTTTAGTTTCATTCGTAATTGATGAATGAAATCCTACATTTGACCATGGACGAAATGCAAACGCTTTTTTTTTTTTTTTTGTTTTTTTTTTAAAAAAAAAATAATAATAATAATAAAAAAAGGATTAGTTATTAAAAAGTTTTTTTTATTGCTTATATTTTGAAAAGGTTTTTTTTTAGAAGAATTCATCTAAACGAAAAAAGAAACTCACTTTCAATAATTTTCAAAAAACCTTGTCTATAATAATGATCATTAGTAAAATAAAATTCATGTTTTGAAACGGGAACTACATCATTTGGAGTTTTGATTAATTCATGTTCAATGGTTTCCAAATGAATTAATTCTTTTGTATGTAAAATATGTTCAAACTTTTCCACAACGCTTCCGGTTTTTTTATGATTGATGAAGAACATGTATAATTTATTTTCATTTTCAGGATCTTCGTAAATGCCGAACCCATGAGATATAAAGTCTTCTTCAGGTGGATAATTTTTTAGAACAAGTGGAATAAAATTATCTTTCTAATTTTTTTCATTTCATTTGAGGGAAATTAAAAGAAAAGAAAATTTATGTTTCTTCGTAAATTTCAAAAGAATAAAAGGATTAATTAAATCATCTTACATTGATATCATAAATTTGGGGAGTATCTCTTATGTGGTGAGAACTGTTAAAAATATCGATTGGTGGGAAATAACCATGAAGTCTTTCATACTCGCTTCCGCAAGCCATAAAAGCGTATCCGGTTCGGTGATGAATATGAATATCTTCGCAAGCTTCAACATCTTTATGATAAAATAAAAAATAAAAATAAATATAAAAAATAAGTAAATTTTTTATTGAAAAAAAAACAATCCACCTTCTATCCTTCTGCATTTTCCGCCATCATAGGACTTAACAGGCGCTCGTGAAAATCCTAGAAGAATATATGAATCGTATAACGATTTGTAAGAAACAGCCAAAAGAATTACAAAAATCGTAATGAAAATCGTAAGAATATTTTTTAACATTTTTTATTTTGTAATAAAGAATCGAATTATTTGTTTTTTTTTGATATGGTATTTGGTCCGACAAAATTACACGTGGATCTATTACTAATCCATAATTCGGACCTTTAAAATTTTGGAAAATCCGGGTTTAGTTATTATCCTAGACTCCGTGTATAAATAAATTTTTTTAAAGTACTTATCACTAGGATAAGAGCCTGAACCCGGGGTACATGCCCTAAAATTTTTATTTTATTACATAATTTGATTAAGCAAGCACTCACTGATCTATACAATTAGGTGTTCCGATTGTTGATCGAAAATTCCTTTCTTTTTTCATTAAAAAATTAGCAATGTATGTAACTTATGGTTAGTGTTCTTATTCTTAATTCAAATCGAAGCAAGTTATTGATTTTTCAAATTAATTGTTACTTTATCTATTTAGAAAAGGTTGAAATACAGTCTGAAAATAATTTCTCTCAACTTGTGCATGGACAAAATATTGTAATTATACCGGAATTCACCCTTCAGTCCGGTCATACCTTACATAAAGTACCTGTGGCATATAAAACATGGGGAACAGTTAATGAAAATAAAGATAATGTTATGATAATCTGTCATGCACTTAGCGGAAGTGCTGACGTACAAGATTGGTATTTGATCTATCTGTAATAAATGTTTTAATATTTTGTCTTTACTTCATGTTTTTTTTTTTTTGTAGGTGGGGTCCACTTATCGGTAAGGGAAGAGCATTTGATCCTACGAAATTTTTCATTTTTTGCGGCAATATGTTCTCGTCACCCTATGGAACCGCCTCTCCTGTTACCATAAATCCTGAAACTGGAAAATATTACGGACCCGAATTCCCCCCGACAACGCCAAGAGACGATGTCAGGTGAATCAAATATGTAGCGATTTTTTATTAAAATGATCTCGACATATTTAATTTATTTCATTTTTTTTTTTTTTAAAAAAAATATATATATACATCACATTAAAGGCTTCATAAGATGGTTCTTGATTCATTGGGAATTAAGCAAGTTGCAATTTGTATCGGAGGTTCTATGGGCGGTATGCAGGTTCTGGAATGGTCTTTTTATGGGTCAGACTATGTCAAAACCATTGTTCCGATCGCTACATCTGCTCGTAATTCAGCTTGGTGTATCAGTTGGAATGAAGCTCAAAGGCAATCCATATATAGCGATAATAAATATTGTAAGTCATTATTTTCAAAACATTTGTTACGTGATTGTATATTGATTCTTTAATTTCCGATTTATTTTATTACAGGTGATGGATATTACGATCATAATGATGTAAGTTTGGCTGATTTTGTGACTAATGAATCCTCGAACTAATCAAAACTTGTGTTTTGAATTTTTTATTAGCCCCCTGCCACTGGACTTTCGGCTGCCAGGATGTCAGCACTTTTAACTTATAGATCACGAGATTCCTTTGAGTCAAGGTTTGGTCGAAAGTTTCATGATCCAAAGAAACACCCAACAACAACAACAACTTCACCAAAAATAAGACCTTCAACACCCGCTTCGGAAGCTTTTCTTATACATAATGATGGACATAGAAGTGAAAGTAGAGAGGATTTTCTTTCGAATAATAATGTTGAAGATCATGTTGAAACAATTGATACAAAAGAGTGGACGGAAAATAATGATAACGAACATTCCACAAAATCTGTTCCTAACGTTTTTTCAGCACAATCTTATCTTCGTTATCAGGGTGAAAAATTTGTTAAAAGGTTTGACGCTAATTGTTACATTAATCTTACGAGGAAGATGGATGCTCATGATGTGGCAAAAGATCGTGGTGATTTGGAAAAGGTCTTAAGCAGCATTCAACAACCTGCCTTAATTATTGGTATGTAAATATTTTCTTTAATGTAAATTTCTTAAACAAATGATATAACATACATATATATATATATATATTTTTAGGAATCGAATCAGATGGGTTATTTACAATTTCAGAACAATATGAATTAGCGGAATTTATTCCAAATTCAGAGATGGTTACAATTCAGTCGCCAGATGGACATGATGGATTTTTATTAGAATTTGATCAAATTAATAGACATATACTTCAATTTATTCGTAAATTTCTTCCTGACATTTCAGAGAATGAATTATGTGACATCAAAGATGTTGTAGGATTAGAAGATGATCAAAAAGATGTTTATGGGGGAGAAATTAAAGCTACCAAAAACAGCTTATTTGGTGAAGCTGAAGTGATAAAGTGGTGATGACATCTTTGGATTTAGATATTTAAATTTTCTTATAATTCATAATAAGTCTTCATTAAAAAGAATAAATTATTTATTCATTTTTAAACTTTATTTTCTAATGATCTATATAAATATTCAAAAGTAGCAAATTGAATACCTCCGCCAGGAGCAATTCTAATAATTCTTAATAGAGAACCTCTAAATAAAGAAAGGGGACCTTCATTTTTTAACATAACTTTTAAACACTCCCAAGAGTTCTTATATGAAGCAGATTGATCTTGCATTCTTGTCTTAATAACGTCAGGTGGGGAATTGAGAACGCCTACCAACACATTTGACAAAAACCCTGATGCAACATAATGTTGAGGCTGTAGATTATCATGACTTTGTATACGAAATAAATCCACAAATGTTGTATATCCTGTAAACTAATAATAATAAAAAGATAAAATAAAATAAAATAAAGATCCTAAAAATGATTGATCAGAATGACTTACTTTGACAGCTAACCCCCAAGACTGTCTAAATATTGTAGGAACCAACCCTTTATACATTGCTAATATTCTATTAATCAGGAGAAAACTGTTTTAATATGTGAAATTCTGAGCTATCAATTAAGTTTAACACGTATTTACCCTTCTTCCTTTACAATTGATGCAATAGTCGAAATCATTCCTCGATATTTCGATCGATTTAAATCAGTTTGTTGCCTTATTTTAACTAATTCTAATGGTGTCACTAAGGTTACTGCTTGCATTATTCCTGTACATATCTAAAGATAAATATAAATTAATAAAAAGTGATGTTGAATTACTTTAAGATGTGCTAAATTATTTACCCCGGTAAAAGCTGATGCACTGAATCAACAAAAGAATCAAAGTATGTAAGTAAATTGGATACATGGACCACATAATTAGTCAACTTCGTATGTTATCCAACCTTCCCGGCGGTATAAATTTTCCTTCCATTTTATCAAAAATTGGTTTAAACATCGCTAAACCCGTATATTGTAGCGACACTCTAAATAAAAAGAGAGAGAGAACTACCGTTTAAGATTTAAAGAGTACCAAGAATTCTCGATTTGATCTTTTAATCCATACCTTGGGGTCACGATACACATGACAGGCAACGTTCCTCTGTATAAAGCTGAAGATAATTTATTAATTTATAACATATAGGCTTATAAAATTTTGAAATTTACTAGTTACCAAAAAATCCTTCTTGTTTTACAATTTTAGCAAATGATCTTAATATACCAATTCCATCATAATTTGATGCAACTCGAATTGACTAAGTAAGCAAGGAATTCATTTTCAATTAGGAATTTATAAAATAGAATTGATGAAATGATTTGATAATAAGAAACTTTTCAATTGGTTTACCTGATATCTTCCACAACGAGATTATTAAAAAATTTCGTTAGGGAATTTCAACGGAATCAAAAAAAAATGGATTAAAATAAAATTCACCTCGTTTTTAATACATCTGTTGGCTAAAAAATTTTCAATTAAGAAAAAAAAAAAAATCTTAGAAATGTAATGAGAAAAAAAAACTTGAAATGGTTTAAAATAAAATAAAAATCATAATCATCATTAACCTGCATTATCGACACTTCAACTAATCTAATGGATAGTATTGATCGGTTGAAAAATTAGCAAAAAAAACCAAAAATTTAAATTCATTAAAAAAAAACTTACCCTGCTCCAGTACCAGCCAAGGTTGAAGCGAAAATCTTTTTTTGTTTAGACATTGATAAAGATTTCGGGGTGAAATTGGTGCAATCATCATCAGATTTATACCAAAAAAAAAAATTTTTTTTTTTTTTGCTGATCCGATAATTTTCGCGGATCATAGATTTGTGTCACAAACAATTAATGACACGAAAACTTTAATTTAAATTCAATAATTTTAATTTTTTTTGTTTTATAAATTTCTTTACAAATTTTATAATGAGAGTAAAAATGAATTTAAAAAAAGTTAGATAAAATGTAACTGTAAATTTAATACTAACCAAAAAGCTTATTATAAAGGTTACACTAATTATAAATATTATTTCAAATAAAATTTATCCAGCTTACTTATAATAAAAAGGTAATCAAGTAATGAAAATAGAATCAACGACAATTGAACATTAGAAGTTGCGCTATATACTTGAAAAATGTCTCATATGAATACATCTCGAACCGAATAATTTTTTATCTATGCATATTACTCCTAGTATAATAAACTTTCCCTTTCAGAATTGAATCTTACCAAAGATAATACAAAAATTTATTAAAAAGTAACTTTTCACTTAATTATGGTCAATATTCTTTAATCAGTTTGATTGATCGTAAGGATTGGATCAATTACAAATTGGTGATTTTACGTGATTTTATTCATCTTTTACGTTGGTTGGAATATTTGCTGCTTTTATTCTGATTTTCGAGTTGAAAATTCACCATTTATATATAAAGTAATTTATGCGAAAAAAGAAAATACATAATTTTAAATAGTGTAACAAAGTCGGTAATTTTAAATGTAATAAGTTACTAATTGTATAAGAAAAACAATTATGGAGAAGTCCTTCACATGATAAAAAGATTCCAAGGTTCTTTTATTGCGTTCTGGTAGATAAAAAAAATAAAAATAAATTAAAAATATTTGGTAAAATTTGACTTATTTATATCATTTGATAATATTTGTAATCATGTCTCAGAATACCACAAAAAAAAAATCACCTCATAGATCATTCAAAATAGTTTGAGCTAAAAGCTCCATCATAGACAAACAATACAAAGCAAGGAAGAGAAATAAATAAATTCTCACCAAATCATTTATCAAAACTTAAGAATTTCTAAATCTGCAAATAATCCGTGAATTAGTGAGCGATACATAGTTTACTTGAAATAACATTTTTTACAATCGCAAATTAAAGTTCAGATTAGAAATTCCCTTATCATGATGAAAAAAATTTCTTTTTTCCATTCAATTCTTTTCGAATCATTTAAAGCATCATCATTGGTTCTGACTTTGTTCGATTTTTCGATAGACAAAGAATGTCACAAAGATTCAAATGCTTACGTGTGTCCTAATTCTCCAAGGTTAAAAAAAGAAATTTATGAACTACGTTATTTATTGCGGTGTGATTGGTAAATTATTTGCACATTTCAGCCAATCAGAATTGGTTAAATAAATAATATTTAATAGAATCACATGACGTAAGTTCTAATAATAAAATTGATCACAGATGATAAATGAGCATATAATATTATAATACCATCTTTATTAATAATATTTTTTTCAGATTTAATAAATAAAAAATTCATTTTAAATTATTAAATTTTTTCTTATATAGTTTAATTTAAAACAATTTATTATAAAATAATAATATTGATATTAAAATAAATTAAATAAAAAATAATAATTTATTAATTAGTTAAATATTAAAATTACATAATAATTTATAAATAATTGATTAAATTATATAATATAAATTATTTAAGTAATATGTTAGAAATTAGTAATTTAACTTTTAAAGATCAACCTTTATTTTTTACCTGATATTTATTCTGATAGTTAAAAATTATTTATAAAATATTATTTAAGATTTAAATTAATAAAGTTATTAAAAAATATTTACAAAATTTTTAAAATAAAGAAAATTAAATATTAATAAAATTTTTTTTAAAATAATTTAATAATTAAAAAGTTTATTAGTATTAATAATTATTAATTATTATGCTTTATTAATAGCTATAATATCAGATAATTTTAAAGATATATCAAAGATAGAATAGTTAAATTAGAATAATTAGTAGATAAATAAATAAAAATTAATTAACTTATTTTTCAATCAAAATTCCTTTTACTATTATCTTACAAAAAAAATTAAAACAATTTATTTATTACTTTAATGTATAATATAAATAATTATTATATAAGATAATTAACATGATAACATATATATAAAATTATAAAAATGTAAACTGATTCCTGATTGAAATTACATCACAATCAATTATTAAAAATAATAAAAGTGAAGTACTAAGGAACGGTTTCGGAAACCGTTGTTAAGTCCGGACATTTTTCATCACTATTGCTCGTACATAGATAGTCCTTCCGGACTAATCAGTTACTAAAGTATTCTTACGTTGCTCTTCCGAAAAGTCAGTCTTTCATTAGAGGGTGTAATTAAATTACTCAAATCAAGAAATTCTACAAATATGCATGAATGCTTATAAAAAATTTAATTCTTTGTGAATTTCATGTTGCGTTTGTATGATTACAATAAACATTAACATGGTTGTGACTATCACATGATATCATAAAAGTATATTCAAAAGTTTGAGTTTATTTACTGTGCAAAATATAATAAGTGATACATTTTGTTTTATCGTTTTAATGTTCTTTCGTACTTTGCACTTTTTAAGATAGATTCAAAAAAAAAAAATCTTTTCGAAATGAAAACGACTTCGTATTTAACAGAAGAGAATGCTGACGAAAAGTAAAGTTTTCAGTAACTTATGTCATTAATACTTTCCTTACTGATTATAATTAAAGCAAATTTCGATGTCAATTTTAATTTAGACAATTAAACCGTGAGATTAGGTCAAATCTTAAAGGTAAAAAAATAAAAAAATTCTATAATAACAGTAAGTGACTAAAAATGCAAACTCCTAATTCATAGCAACATTGAAGAAACGAGAGATTCAAATTTCGAATTCAATGGATGAAGAATTTGAATCAAGCAAGATGGCCATGATTGAAATTCTCTCGGTCTATCTTGAGAAAGACGATTATTTTACGTGAGTATAATAAATATTTGGTAAAAGCATCAAATTTTATTATATTTGTTCTTATCACACGCTACGTAATTTTTAGCAATAAAATCGCATCCGATTTTAAGGATAAAATGGATGAGTATGCCGAAGAAAGAAGTAATTGCTTGAGAAAACTTTTATTCGGATTTGAGAAATACCAAGTAGACGAAATTCATTTTATAATTTAACAATTAAATGAATTAATGCTTAAATTACAAATTCCTTTGTTTAAGAATAATAAAAAGCAAAAATTTTTTTTTTGAACCAGTTGACGGCTTCTACCCTGCTAGAATCTTTAGAAAAGACTCAGTCTAATAATTTGAGTGTGAGAGGAGATCTCGAGAAGGATCTCGAACGGATGCGTATGTAGAATTAATTCGTATTTATTAAGCCTTTTTTTTTTTTAGAAACTTAAAATCTTTCGATTTGATTTCTTATGCAGGTTCCATCCATCAACGTGAAATGAATCAATTACGTGAAAATATAGAAAAATTGACGGAACCTTTTCACAAAACAGGAAACTCAAAGAAAATCATTCGCCAATGAGTTAAATCTTAAATTATATCTTATCTGTACTACTTAACACGCGTCAACAAGTCATTACTGATGAAATAAATGATTGGATATAATTTGCAAAAAAATAATGGCGCAGTGAAACTTTTTATCTCAATTTTCTAACAATGGCAATTAAAAGTAAGCCGTTTAAATCTTTTTTAAAAAAAATAATTAGCGAAAATAAAAGTGAACATAAAGTGAAGGTCGGAACCAAGGTCTAGGGAGACAAAAAGAATTACGGATGGTTAATGAAAGTAGGGTCCTTAAGCGTTTATGTTATATGAGAAATTGGTCAGTTATAAACTATTTTGATTTAGGTTATACCTTTAATCGCGCATCTTCTAATAGCGCGTTTAATGACAACCTTTTTCGTCAATCATAAATTTGTTGTAAATTCTTCGCTGATCGACATGATTTCCACCGAAATTGGTATCAACAATAAGAGCAGTGACATTTATTACGTAATATCCATTTACGTTACACTATATATACTAAGACCTTCAATTACCCCCAATATTACGTAATAAATGTCACTGCCATAACACATCCATTTTGACTTGTATTGAGAAATGAAAACAGAGTTCCAATGAGTACATCGTTAATAACAATACTAACAAAGGGTGTTTTAACTTAAGAATGGAAGAGGTTAAAATTTTTATTTTGTTTAGTATTAACAGACTAATATTCAAATAACACAAATGGGGGTAATTGTTAATAGGGTCAAATTGATTATATACAAATCAAAACAAAAAATTGTAATGATTCATGGCATGAAATATTGATCACCATATAAATTCATATGTTACTTTTTGTTTTAAACACTTATTCTTGTGTAGAAACGTAAAATTGTTAATTCAAAATTGCATGCGTGATGTTTAATTAGAACTATTGGTTAATTTATTTTTTTTGAATTGATCGGCTGTGCTTAAAAATTTTTTTGTTACAAATTGATGAAATTTGACACGTGGAATTGTGCTTTTTCCGCGGAAAATTTAATGCATATATTCTTCTAATTTGTAGTTATCCAATATAGAACTTTATGTAGAAAATTATATTCATGATTATATGATGAACTTCATGAAATGTTTTTATTAATTCAAAAATGGTTATGAGAAAGTATTAACTTTACACATTTGGATTGTAATGTTGAATTGAATAGTGCACCAAATTCCAGAATTCTCTAAAATCACGTGAAACACAAATTTACTCCGACCATTTATAATTAGTCGAGAAGATTTACGCAACTATGCATCATGAAATAAAACGATTTTATGCTATGCCCTTGTCATCTTGCCTAAATTTACAAGACCAAGATTTAATAAGTATCTAGAGGTCCTTTTAGTTTAAACATTGCATTCATATGTCAATCAAGTTTTTTCCATAAATTTTGAAAGAGACCTTATTCAAATAATAAGGTTGATATTAAAGATTTTCAATCATAAAATCGTTAGAAGTTTATCACGTATATGATTTCAACATGTGTTTTGTAAAGGGGGTTTGTAATGCGATCTTTTCATATGATTTCATCCATAATGGTTTAAAGTAGTTATGATTGCGTCAAACCTTCAAACTCAAATTTAGCAAGGTTTTGGATTTGACACCATCTATTTTTGTACATATGATCGACAACTAAGGACACTAAGGACTACTAATTTTATTTTAAACCAATCGACAATGTTCTGCATTTCGGATACGTCCGTAAATACAATTGTTCATATTAATTGGGCATAGCTTATCATTCTTATCATTGAATCAAATGTCCCTGCATCGCAAATATATAAAATAAAGAAATACATGACTGATTTTATCAATTTACCCCTTTCGTTTGAGGCGGGAATTCTCTTTATAGAGTTCTTTTGTTATAGCTTGTCGATTCCAAACTTTTTTTTTTCTTTCATTACCCTTGAGTCGCTGCTGTTTTTGAAGGTAAAGTTTCATTTAAAGGTATATAATAAAAAAAAATTTATGTGCGTTTTATGCAAGTAAAATTTATTTGCAGTCATTTTAATTTCTAACTGGAGAGTTTCTTTTATTGCATATATTAAATTTTTTTTTTTTTTAAAAAAAAAAACTATTAAAGGAATCGACAAGTTTTGAAGTGTAAGTTTCAAAAAATCTTTTTTTTTATTTTTTTCTTTCATAAAAAAATATAAATTTTTTTTTAAATAAAATAGGTTGTTTTATTATATTTTTAGAAAAAGATATAATAATTATTATTATCATTCCTTACCGATTCGAATCAATTCTCCTTTGACTTAATTATTTTAACATTAAAAAAAAATGCCGCTTTCTCAACGTAAATTATCATCAGCAAAACATCCTTTATCCGAAACAAAAATTATCGAAGAAGACGTTGTTTCTTTGATAGCCAACCTTGATAACGAAAAATCTGATGATGAATTTGATCTGAACGAGTCTTTATTCTTTCCGACAACTTGGACTACGAAAGGTTCTTTAACTTGCGCTTTCTGGGAACTTCCTAATTGGTTGCAAGACAACAATGACATCATTCGAGGTTATCGTCGTCCAACATTTTCATATTTGAAATGTATAAAATCTTTATTTTATCTTCACAATGAAAGTGGTAAGTTAACGATCAATTGTGGATTTGTGTGCTGTTAGAGCATAAACTAACAAATTTTTTTTTAATTTCTTGCGTGTGGATTAAAGTCAACATTTGGTCCCACCTTTTTGGTGCGATCCTTTTTGCTGGTCTTTCATTGGCTACTCACTTTTACTTAATGGACCATCCAACTTTGAAGCAGTCAGATTACATTGCGTTTTATTGTTTTATGGCGGGTGCAATGATATGTCTTGGATTATCTTCGTCCTTTCACACCATGTGTTGTCACTCGGAAAAGGTATTTTGAAATTCTCTTTTAAAAGATTCTCAATACATTAATTATAATTCGAATTGTATGCATCATAGGTTTGCGCGAATTGGAATAGATGTGATTATGTTGGCATTGTTGCCTTGATTATGTAAGTTATATTATCGAAAAATTTTATTGCAAATTAATTTTTTTTTTTTTTTTTAAAAAATCAATTATTTTTTTTTTAGTGGGTCTACTTGTCCAATAATATATTATGGTATGTTCTTTCGAACATTTTTTTTTTCCCCAAACTACCTTTGCTTAAATTATATACATATATTTTTAGGTTTTTATTGTAATAATCTATTAAAAATTGTTTATCTTACAATGATGCTTGTGTTTGGAGGCGCAACAGTAAGTTTATTCTAGTTTTGTTCTATTTATGACGTTTTTTTCATTCCCTAATATAATTCTTTGTCATGTAGATTTCTGTAGCAGTGGCTCTTAGATTTAGAAGACCAGAATTTAGGTGGTTTAGAACTGGATTGTTTGTAGCATTAGGTGGAAGTTCAGTTATTCCAGTAATACATGCTATTTTCTTATATGGGGTGAATAATTTATTTTATGATATATTACAAATTCATTAACTTTGTAGCTTTCGTACAATTAATCACTTAAAATGAATTTATTTTGTAGTTTCATTTGAGTTATGAGGTCATTTCCCTCAAATGGTTGGCAATTACTGGTTCATTATATATGTTTGGCGCATTTCTTTATGGTACAAGGTATGTATATAATGGTTATCTGGATTTAGATGGTAAAATCTATTACTAAATACATTCTTATAAATAGAATACCCGAGAGGTTGTTTCCTGGTAAATTTGACATATGGGTTAGTATCAACTTTTAAGATCTCCGCTCGAGACATCTTTCATAAATAATTAATAGTTACTTATATAATCCTCTTTTTGTTTTTTATTTAAATAATTTCTAGGGATCATCCCATCAATTTTTTCATTTCTTTGTTGTAGCGGCGGCTGTATTTCATTACTATGGAGTTTTTCATTCTATGTTATATTGGCATAAAGTAAATGATCAATGTATATTATCAATTGAACAGATGCAGCAGCATTTAGTGTCAAGCAATTAATTTATTTAAATAGAAATATATATATATATATACTGTATATTATTTATTTCTTGATAAAAAAAAATAGATTTTCGAAAGAATTACTTTGAAATTTAAAGTAATTAATGTATAAAAAAATGTATGAAAAAATAGATTTACTTTTAACTTCATAATTAAACAACATTTTAGAGTTTTTTTTTATTTTTATTTCAGATATGATGCTTAAAATTATAGTTAACGTTGATTGAAATTATATAATTTATCGTTTCATTATTTTGGAATCAATGAATTGATTGTTTATCAATGTAAAAGATACATATATCTGCATTGCGGAGCGGATCTCAATCTTAATATGATCCGAAATTGGCCCGAAAATTGTCTACAACAGGTATTCTTTTAAACAATTCTGAAATTGATTATTATTTCTATTTAAAGTAAATTTACGTGATGTATAACAATTCTCTATTGCAAATGTCCCATATGAAAAATAATTACCTAATCTAATCAAAGAATTTTTATATTTTATTTCCTTTTTGAAGTAGAGGTTGGAACTAGCCAAAAATTCTTTAACCGGTTAATAACCGGTTAAAATATTTGTTAACCGGTTAATTAACCGGTTAAAATTAACTTTGGCC